>JAMAHW010000067.1:0-232528 GCA_023627715.1 Periconia sp. R9002
CAAACAGCAACACCGGATACCGCGTCGGCGAAAGCGCACCATACATAGACCCATCCATATTCACAGCCGCTACAAACCTCCCCTGCCCCCCCTCACCTTCACCACTATCACCCTGCCTCAACACCGCCGCCACAGCCGTAGCCCCCCCAAACGAATGCCCCATCACCACCGCCCTCTCCGTATCCAACCTCTTTACCCCTAACTCCTTACACACCTCCCTCTCCCCCAACCTCCCCAACACAAACCCCACATCGCCCACCCTCACATCCAACAACCCCTCATGCCTCTCCGTATTTTTAGGATCCCAGTGCGTCGGCGGTAACCCCATCACCACGCTGCCATCGGGGTACTCCACGATCCCGGCGTCATAAGCATGGTCCACAGTCACGACCGCGAACCCGTAACTAGCGAGGCGCAGCGCGAGCGCGTTGTAGGTGTGCCGGGAGAAGGTCAGGCCCGGGGAGAAGAGGATGAGTGGTGGTACTTCTTCACTCTCACCTCCGCCGTTTTTAGGGGAGGATGTTGGAGAGGATGTGGAAGAGGGAACGCAGACTTCCATCTCGACCCCCGCCGCGATAAACGGCGGGAGTTTGTAGTACACCCCGAACCCGGCGTCGATGAGGGATGCGGTTTTGGGTGGGGCGTAGGGGATTTTTTTGAAGGTTGGAGCGTTGTGAGAGCGTGGGATGGGGTAGAAGAGGGAGATGGCGACGGCGCGGGGGGTCGGGGTTGGGGAGTACGGGTCGGTGCGGGTGGGGTCGGTGAGTTTGAGCGTTGTGTGGGCGACGGTGTAGGGGGAGGTGGCGGGTGCGGTTACGAGGATGGGGTTTGGAGGAGGCATTGTTGGTGGGAAAGTTAGGTATGGTTTGCTTTGGTCGGTTGAGAGGGTTTGGGAGCGTGGGAGTGTGTGTGTGTGTATATGTAATCGGGTTGTGTAGAATGTGTATATCTTTCTAGACAAGGATGTGGACACTGAAATATGTCTTTTTAAGAGTTACTTATAAATAAATAAACAGCAACAATGTGAGAGAAGTAGGCGAGGAGTATGTAGTGAGCTCACACTTCATTTAAAAACCTAACCACCACTAACCGCTAACCGTGAACAAAATCCCATCGTCGATCGCAACCAGAAGAATAAATATGGCCATCCCACTATATACGTTTGATCAGGCAGACGCCGCCATGCATTCATATTTCGGGGCACAAGTACGAGGAGACCGAACCCGCCCCACGTCCATCCATCCAAGAATAGAATCAAGTTATACCCGGCAGATGGAGCTCCAGGTCAAAGACTGCCTCCCATTGGGGAGCGAGAGAGGGACGCCGACGTAAGCGGGGTTTTGACCTCGTATTTGGACAACAACAACAATAAAAAAAAGTTATGTATGTATAACACACATGCCATGCGAATGGATCCAAAGCGATATTCCGCCACGGGAGCCCATTTTGGGTATTACGGCTCTTTCCTTATGAACATCCCTGGCAATGCGCTCTCGAATTAAGTCCTAGCTAAGTATGCAACAACACAGCTTTCCTTACCACCACTTTTCACACAGGACGTGTTCTGGTTTCACGTTGGGCTGGTCTTTGAGGAAGTCGACGACGGAATCCGTCATTTCAGGGGGTCCGCACACGTAAAAGACGGTCTGGGGCGCCTCTTCTGCGTTCCCGCACGCGCTCATCAGCGCAATGTCGTCGATGCGGTGCGTCCACGCCACGACGGGGACTTCGGTGTCGGAATGGAGTTTGGGGAGGGTGAGCGACATGAGCGGGTATATGGGTTCGTCGTCGCGGCGGTTCAGCTGCGAGCCGTCGCGGGCACTGGTGAGGAAAAGCTCCAGGCGATGCTTGCTCTTGTCCGCCCGTGGTTTTCGGAACAGGTCAAGGAGTTCTGGGAGGAAGAGGACTTCGGAGGGTTGTGTGTCTATCGAGGGGACTTTGGTGGAGTAAAGGAAGCGGACTTCCACGGGGAGTTTTTCTTCGTGTAAATACGAGAGGATCGATATGAGCGGGCTGCTGTGTGATCAGTAACGGATAACAGCGGAAAGCTGTGCTCGTAATGGACACGCACTTTATGCCTACGCCCCCTGCGATTAAGATGGCGCGTTTGATGTTATCCAAATCTACGCCTGGCGGCGGCCATACGAAGCGGCCCCCAGCGCGGACCTTGAGCTCTTGCCCGACTATGCTCTCGATCGGCTGCCACAGCCATGCCGCCGCCGGGTTTTCTGGGCTGTTCATTATGGCCAAGTCGACGTAGGGTGCCTCTCCGTCGGTGGTTTCAGGCACGGCCTGTCGTGGGGAAGACGTGATGGTGAAGCCGCCAGCCTTGTCGACACCGGGAATGTGAACATCGAGCCATTGGCCTGGCAGGAACTGCCCTCTATCAGCGAGTGAAGGGCGTCATGGCGAGGAGGTTCGACGGTACGTTGAAGCTGCCCTGATTCTCTATCTCGAGTCTGTACGTCCTGATTCTATCATTGACGGGCGTCACATTTTTCAGAATGACGGTCTGGAGCGAGTCATTGCGCGGCTCGCTTGATGTGCGCTCCTGATGGCTGAGGCGTGCGGAGCGTGCGGTGCTTCGGGCGGCAAGGGAACGCGTCTGAACCATGGTGCTGCTCAACGAGAGAGCCTTCCTAGAAATCGAGGGGGTAATACAGCGACGAGTTAGTATATATCGGGTGCCCGCTAGCATGCTAACTGCCCGAAGGCTTTAAATTCGGTGAAAAGACTTTGTAGTGGGGTTCTGTAGAGTGGGGATGAGGGGCTTCGGAACCTTTGGTCGCGGTGATCAAGGTCTTGGGTTGGCCATGGATGACGTTGCGGCGCCGTCTTCGGCAGGCGGACGCTTGGTGTCTTCAAAGTTGCAGTCAACTCCATCGAAGCCCCATGATGGACGCACTTGCAAGCTGCTTCCGCGAGCCCATCAGGTGAGCAGTAGGGACAAAATAGGAACGCCGTGTGCCGGTAGACGTACATATGCGGATCGCCATATCAACGCGCGTAGCCAAGGATGTACGCAGTCACTAACCGCTGCACGCTTACCATCTTGGGAAGGCCTCGTTGTGGCGCTTCGACTACACTCGACATGTTTTCAGCTTGCTTACATCCATGAATTCAGCTGTCCACTTTCTATAACACGTTTATCGATCCAGACACGCATTTTCTTGTTTAATCGTGCCATATATACTACCTAAATTAGCAGAGTCATCTTTTTTGCGAGCAATCTGCAACCAGTTCCATCCCAACACAAGTTATTCCCCAAACATTTCACCAACATACACGCCATGGCGACTGAGGAGGGCTGGCATACAGTTGACGATGGAAAGAAGCTGTATACCAAGACGTGGAAGGTAAATATGTCGCAACGCTCTCAGTGTCCTGCATTCGATGCCTGCATGTACCAACCAAGCAATTACACAGGTCAAAGATCAACCAGCCAAGGCACGATTGGTTTTCATCCACGGTTTCAGCGATCATTGTGTGTGGCATAAGTCTTCAACTTCGTTGATTAGGAATTCGCTAACGGCCACCAGGCAACACCTATAATAGTTTCTTTCCGACATTGGCATCAAAGGGAATCGAAGTATATACTTTTGATCAGAGGTAAAGAAGAACCAACATGCCCGTCATATTATGCGTTGTACAGCCAAACCTAATATCTCGATTCCAGAGGATGGGGCCGTTCGGTCACGAAACCGGCCGAGAGGGGTCATACGGGGCCAACCCAGCGAGTTCTGGACGACATCACTTCCTTCTTGAAAACCGTCATCCCATGCCCTATCCCGCTCTTCCTGATGGGGCACTCCATGGGCGGCGGAGAGGTCCTTCTGTACATGAGCTTAGGGCCTGCAGAGATCCGCAAACACATCCGCGGCTATCTCCTCGAAGCACCCTTTGTCGACTTCAGCCCGGCATCGAAGCCCAACGGAATCACCGTTTTCCTCGGGCGAATGGCTGGAAAGGTTCTCCCGCGTCATCAGATGGTGAATAAGCTGGATGCCAAACTCATTTCTCGGGACCCAGCCGTGCAGCAACAGTTCATCGATGACGACTTGTGCCACGATACAGGAACATTAGAGGGCCTTTCAGGCATGTTGGATCGTACAGGCCACCTTGCGACTGGAAAAATCAAAATCGGCGACGATGCTGGCGAAGGCGGAGTGACTCGGGTATGGATCGCTCACGGCGACAAGGATGGCATCACCAACTATCATGCTTCGAAAGCACTAGCTGACAGGCTTACGGCCAAGGACAAGGAGTTCAAGACATATGAAGGCTTTTTCCATCGATGTAAGTGTATAGCCCCAGCCGAGGTCTGTATCTGGCTAGATACCTAGGTACTGACCTTTTTGATAGTGCACGACGAGCCAAGCCCCTACAAGGAGCAATTCGCGAATGATGTAGTGGAGTGGATCTTGACGCGTGCTGTTGATCCCGTGCAAGTGGAGGACAGCAAAGCCAAGCTCTGATATGTAGGTATGTATGTAGAAGTTGTGGATTGTACGGGTCTAGACTGATCTGTAGCCAATTTTGAATACTTCTCTACTTGAATCGATTTCTCTTTGTGACCTGATGCTTGTACGATGTGTGTTCTTTTTTTATCATATTTCATTTTTGTCTGGCATGTTTTAGGGTAGATCAATATAAAGTTTGGCAAAGAAAAACACAAGCAAGGTGATTGGCCACGGAAGGGTTAGGGTTTGCTGGAGAAGCTTGACATTGGGCCTTGGACTAAAGAGGAACAGGCACAGGCCGCCGACGCCGGCCGCGCCCGCCAGGAAGCAACCAAGCAGTCCGACCGACTGGCAGCAGCGTCAAAAAAATCCCCATTGACGGCTATGCATTGAGACATATCCCGGCCGCTGCCTCAACATCATCCAGCCCGCAGAGCGCCCCGAACGTTGCTCATGTTAACGCCCTCCACCTGCATCAGCAGGAATGGCTTGCCTCTGTTTAGCCAGCTCCGGCGCGCAGCGTCCGGGCCACGTTCACCTTACCAGAACTCGCACGCCCAAGCTCTCGTCACGCTGCGAGCCTCTTCCCCGACCATAGCCCGCCAATTGCGCGTCCTCCGCACAAGTGCAAATACATTACCCCCATCTAATATACAAGCCACCTGCCCGACTCCCCTTCGCCTACATTGGTCCACCGTCGCTCACCGCAGACCCAACCTCCTCCCTACTGCCGCGACCACCATGGGCACCACCGAGACGCAGACCCGCACACATGTCGGCCACGCCCACGGCCATGGCCATCATCACCACGACAACACCTACCTGGTTTCCAAGAACAAGAACGACGCTGGCGTGCGAATCACCCGTATCGGCCTCTATGTCAACTTGGGCATGGCCATTGGCAAAGGCGCCGGAGGCTACTTCTTCCACAGCCAAGGCAAGCAGTAGAGCACGCGACCCCAATCGATCCATTGCTGACCCTCGCAGCCCTCGTCGCCGACGCCGTTCACAGTCTCACAGATCTCGTCAGTGACATCATGACTTTGGCTACCGTTTCTTGGTCCCTGAAACCCCCGTCCAAGCGTTTCCCGAGTGGCTATGGAAAGGTGGAAAGTTTGGGCTCCCTGGGTGTGAGCGGCATATTGCTTGGAGGTGGTGTCATGATGGGCTGGGCAGCGCTCATTGCCCTGGCTCAGCACATCTTCCCCGAGGCCATGGAAACCGCAGCACAGTGGGGATTGTTGCCACACAGTCATCATCACCACGGCGTGGGTGAGATGGGGCCCAGCATACACGCAGCTTGGCTGGCAGGTGGCTCCATCCTCATCAAGGAGTGGCTGTATCGAGCCAGTAAGAACACATCCGTCCACCGTAACCCCAGCCATGATTAACTCTTCATGCAGCTCTCAAAGTCGCCAACGAGCGCAAATCCTCTGTTCTGGCTTCGAATGCCTACCACCACCGCGTAGACTCCCTCACGGCCTTTGTTGCACTCCTGATGATCGCTGGATCCAATGTCTTGTCCAACGCTTCCTGGATGGACCCTGTCGGTGGATTGGTTATTTCGCTCATGGTAATCCAGGCCGGACTGGGAAACACAAAGGCTGCACTTTATGAACTGGCGGACGTGGGTGTCGAGGACGAGATGAGGAAGAACGTACAACAGGCGGCCACAAAGGCACTGGCAGATATCAATTCCAGTTCGACAACTGACGTTCAGGTGCGCCACGTGCAAGGCATCAAGTCCGGCCAAAACTATCTCATGGATGTGGAGCTAGGTGTACCTGCTTCATGGACTATTGAACAAACACGCGGCGTTGAGGATCTGGTTCGCGAACGCGTAGGCGGCAAGATCCGTGGTGTGAAGAAGGTCAGGGTACGATTTGTTGCCAACACGTCTGATCAACCCGATTTCATGGACGAGTTCATTCGCGCCAAAGATGGTGCAAGTTTGAGCCCGGAACCAGAAGTCGATGAGCATCACCATGAACACGATCACAAGCACAGCCACGACACCAAAGACGGCGAGAAGAGTGTAAAGAGGACATAGAGGGGATAGAGGAGATAGTGTATCATAGATGTGCATTTAGCAGGCGGAGGCTTGGGTCTGGCGTTTTTGTATAAGGTGGCATGCGATTCCCCTGGCGTTTTATGGGTCCATTTCTAGACTGTGAATCGAAGCATTTGGTTCTACTGGTGGGCGGTCAGCCTGGGTACAATACAATGGCCCTTTGGTGGTCTATCTTGAATACAACCGACTTTTTTTTGTCCACATCTTCTCTCTAGAACACCTTCAAGAGCGCAAACCTTGTATTTATCCGCGGCCCAATGGTACGGCAGCTGTTTTCTGCAGGGACAGCCGGCAAAATTGGTGCGTCATACGACGCAATAGCACCGTAGGGCAAGATTACTCTTACTAGCGAAGGAAAGAGTAATTCCAAGCTTCAACAAAACACCACCCGATATAAATGTTTTGCCGGGCATCTTTCTCCATTCCCATTCTCCGAACCAGTACTCCCTCACAACGCGACAATGGCTGATCAATTCCTGGGTTTCGATCTCAGTACACAACAATTGAAAGGTGAGTCTGCCCCACCAAAGCTACCCCGCCAGCCATCGTCACTCACTGTACCGGCGGCACGAGACTAACATGAGCGTGGGGCTACTCTAGGAATCGTCGTCGGATCCGACCTCAAACTCGTCCACGAAGCCAAAGTCGACTTCGATGCCGATTTCTCCAAGTATGGAATCCACAAGGGCGTTCTCACCAACCCTTCAGAAGGCGAAGTCTTCGCGCCCGTCGCCTTGTGGCTCGAAGCCATTGATCTTGTCCTGCAGCGATTGAAAGAGCAGGGTGCCGACCTCTCCAAGGTCCAGGGAATCTCGGGTGCCGGTATGCAGCATGGCACCGTGTTCTGGAGTCGAGACGCGGACACACTCCTCGCTGGACTGGACGAGGGAAAGACACTCGTTGAACAGTTGGAGGGCGGTGCAAAGGGGGAGCGAAAGGGCGCTTTTAGCCACCCTTTCAGTCCGAACTGGCAGGACGCGAGCACGCAAGATCAGTGCGACAGATTTGATGCTGCATTGGGGTCGCCGGAGAAGTTGGCCGAGGCTACTGGCAGTAGTGCCCATCACGTACGTAGTTGCTGGTCTGCAGATGTAGAGGTACATTCACTGACTCCTTTTGTTACAGCGTTTCAGCGGCCCTCAAATCTTAAGGTTTCGTGAAAAGTACCCAGAGGCGTACAAGGCGACGGCACGGATCTCGCTTGTTTCTTCCTTCTTTGCATCGATTTTCCGGGGAAAGATATGCCCAGTAGACAAGGGTGATGTGTGCGGTACAAACCTATGGGACATCAACCATGGCCGCTGGCACGATGATATGCTCAAGTTGACAGCTGGAGGCTCAGACACCAGTGACCTCAACGCGAAATTGGGTGAAGTACACGAAGATGGTGGTCTCAGCTTCGGCAATATCTCTCCGTACTTTGTGAAACGCTATGGCTTCCCATCCTCTGCTCAGATTGTTACCTTCACCGGCGACAACCCGTCTACTATCCTCGCACTTCCCCTGCGCTCCTCGGACGCTATCGTTTCCCTAGGAACATCCACCACATTCCTCATGTCTACATCACATTACAAGCCTGACGCTGCTTACCACTTCATGAACCACCCTACCACATCAGGTCTCTACATGTTCATGCTGTGCTATAAAAACGGTGGCCTAGCCCGCGAGCACATCCGTGACGCAATCAACTCGCTGAGTCCCTCCGCCGCCGCCAATTCCTGGGACCTTTTCAACTCAACGGCTATATCCACGCCTGTCCTCGGACAAGAAAACCCGGAATCCGACCCACAGCGCCTAGGCCTCTTCTTCCCCCGTCCCGAGATCGTGCCCAACGTAAAAGCTGGAACCTGGCGCTTCCTCTACAAAAACGACACTCTCTCTCCCGTCAACGCCGAGAACGACAACAACAACAAAGACTGGCCGATCCCCAAAGCCGACGCCCGCGCTATCCTAGAAAGCCAATTCCTCAGTCTCCGCCTGCGCTCCCAGGCCCTCGTCGAGCCGCAAGGCGATCTCCCCCCTCAACCCCGCCGCATCTACATGGTGGGCGGTGGCGCGGCCAACAGCGCCATCGCCGAACTCGCCGGCCAAGTCCTCGGGGGCAGCGAGGGTGTGTACAAGCTCGACATTGGCGGCAACGCGTGTGCGCTCGGTGCCGCGTACAAGGCCGCGTGGGGCGTGCAGAGGAAAGCGGACGAGAAGTTTGAAGATTACCTCGAGAAGCGCTGGAGCGAGACGGAGTTTGTCAAGAAGGTCTGCGAAGGCTACCGGAAGGGGGTGTTTGAGCAGTATGGGGGTGCGCTCAAGGGCTTTGCGGAGATGGAGAGGAGCGTTGTCGAGGAGCAGGGGGACCCGAAACTCGCGGATCAGAATGCGGGTGGGAAGGTGTCGTGATGGGTCGTTTTAGGTACTTTTGCGTGTGTATGTATGGAGGTCTTAACGTCGATTTGGATGGCATTGTCTACGAGAGAATGTAGTGGAGGATCGATCGATGTAGAGTCTTGGAAGTCTTGGTGCTAACGCGTGATATCAATACACACTTGGCTGCTCCTTTGACCTGACCTAGCTTTCGTCTGGAATTTCATTGAGCTGAAGTAGGTATCTGTTGAGTAGAAACATCCGTGATGGATTCGACTAAAACAAAGAGGTTTTCCTTCTTTCTCTCTCTCTCTCTCTCTTTTTGTTCCTCCCAGCCGAGGACGTTACCTAGTGTTGTTGTTTTTTTCTGCCTGTGTCGATACCCAGGGTAACAATACTCTGCGATGATTCAGTTACACTTCATCAATCGTTGCGAAGACAAGAATCAGTTTTTATGTTTTCTTCTCCATTTATGCTCATCTTGGTACAAAGGAATTTGGCCCCCGCGTACGGACAACACTATGTAAGCTTGAGATCTATTAATGCACACTTAAAGCTTACCTCGCGCAAAACTCCAGCTGATTGGCCCTGTTTTTTGAGTTCAGACGATTGCAACCTTCTTAAAAAGAGAAAGCGCAAATGCATCTAGATAACTGATTGGATACATGCAGGCTTTCCAAACGTCCATGTACAGCACAGGCTACCAGTTACTTGCCGTCCTATAACGGGGCGCAGCTCTGATTTTCAAATTCCCTACGGTATTAGTTTTTCCAATCAGCCGGCTCATAAATCCTACGGTGGCCTAAGTGCGGCGTAGTCGCTGGTTTCAAAGTCTCGGATAAGTTAGCTACCTAGTCTTCTTCAACTGTAAAGGAAAGGAACGACCACATTGAACGAGGCAAGTAAGGACCGTGAGATGGAGGAAGTAACTCGGGATGAAAAACTTGTACTTGCTGAATATCACTGTTTCTCTGCATGACGGCCTTGAAACCAAACGCGAAGGTGGCGAACGCACATCTTCGAAGAAGCTCCTACATCAGAAACAGCCCCGGCCTTGCTGTGCCGCACCTAGCTCGTCCTATCTGGATGATGACAGGTATCGGACGAATAGACAACAATAATGTAGCGCCGCCTCACCAAAAGCTGTGCAAATGCTATGCATTGAACCCCTTAGCTGTATGACAACAGCCGAGAGTCAGAAGCACAAAAGTATAATGTCGGCGCATCACCGCTGATGTCAACAAAACTTGCATCCCGCGAACACTACCTCGCCGCGCGAAAGACAACTTCAGCAAACCATGACGACCACGCCCGCGCCGTCAATTCGTGGTCTCTCACGCCCTCGCTTGCTGGCTGGGTCAGTACCCACGCCTGGAATTGGCCCTTCCCTCGTCCATAGGACGGACTCTGGTGAACCATCATCAACCTCTTCAAACGCACCCCAGCCAACGTCTTCGGATTTCTCTGATCTCGGTCTTTGCACTATACCCTTGGGGTACACGCTCGATAGAAGTCGTTGTTTGGCCGGCTTGGGCCATGCGTCCACCAACCTATATACCCTGGACTCCGGATCAGTTTCAACCCAATGGGTAATTTACAGCCGCTGGCTGCTAGACGTGTCAGAAACCGTGACGGTATCGATAGTAGACGACACATATAGTTCATGCTTGCCGACGAATACTCGGTGCGTAATGGCATTCTCGGGGACTGGATGCCCTGATGGCTATTCCAGAGCCAGCGCCGAGATGTTGAGCACTTGGACAACGTCGTATTGTTGCCCAAGGTAAGTGAGCAATGGATTGTCAATTGAATTCCGCACTGACCAGAGATTACAGCGCATCCGCCTTTGTTTCCATGAACTCCGTTTCTCACACGTTTACATCTGGAGGCCACGAGGCACGGGTGGTAATGCAGGCGTGTTGTAAGCTGCCCCCAACATCATCTTCAAAAGGGAGCGTACCAATTAACCGCTCATATTCATTCCAGATTACCAATGGAGCGGCACCACAAACTCCCTAGATCCAACCGCACCACACAATTCACTCGGGAATCAATGGGTGGCGATCGGGGCCCTCACCGTGAGCACCAACGAGACAACAACAAGCTCACCACTACCATCTTCCCCACCCGCCTCCAAAAACGCAACCGCAAACCTCTCCAGCACTCAGACCTTCATCTCCGACCCAACCACCAACAACTCCAGCCCCATCGTGACTACTAGCAACATAACCAGCAACAACCAAAGCGTCACCATCGGCGCCACCGTCGGGGTCGTCGGCTTCGTCGCCGTCTGCGCCGTAATCCTATTCTTCCTCATCCGCCGTCGCAACCGGATCAAACGCCTCGCCGCGCAAGACAACAAAACAACACCGTACAACAACGCCACCGACGATATCTACGGCAAACCCGAACTCGACTCCTCCCCCAAACCCGAAATGGACGGCACCCCCTTGCAGAAGTACCAGTACGTCGCGCAGGTCGCCGGCACGCCGGTTTTCGAAATGCCAGACGCCGTCGATCCTATGCGTCCGGAGCTCGAGACTCGCTCTTCTGTAGCGGTGGAGATGTTGGGGGATACGGAGAGGCGGAGTGTTTTGGAGACGGAGGTGATTGAGGATGAGAGGAAGAATTCGGAGTCGGAGTTGATGGGGGAGGGTGATAGGCCGCGGAGTTAGGCGGTTTTTTTTCCTTCTCGGGGGGTGGGGGGGTTTTTTTTCTTTTTAGATTGGGGATGTATGTGGGAGGTGTTGTAATGTGGTACTTTTGCATGTATGCATGTGTGGAGTTCTTTTATGTTTTTTTTTTGTAAAAGGGCGATTGGATAGGTATACCAACGCAGCGAGCTGTTCGATGCATATGTAGATATTTTGGTTTCTTAGGTGTGCCGTTGTGCACTTTGTTTCTTCAATGGAGATAGATGGCATGTGTCGTCTTTGAAGGGACGTTAATGGTTGCGTGGATGTGAATTTCTCTGTGGGAGATGACTTTGTTTTGGTGGAGATGTTGGAAAGAGCGTGAGGACATATAAAACATTGAGTCTAGGACATGCATTTTTCTCTGAATTTGGTAGACTATGCATCGCGATACAATGGTACATAGTATGTATGCCTGCAAACAAAAATCCCACTTGAGATGTGTACACAGAAACCTGCCTATCGCGTAAATCATTGCTGTTGTACCTTTATTCGGCGTGACTGTTCGTTTAGCGTCTTGATTGTCACCGGAGGTTGTGAAATTGTTTCGTAATTTAGGAAGTTATTAAAAAGATGGTCACGCTTGGGAGTGTGGCAAAAAGGGTTATTATAATATGTGCGAATGGCATTCACTGAGCGGTTGTGAGTTTAATCCGAAATTTCAAGGAATGTCAGGGGACAAGCATAATTCGTCACGCTGTGTGTGTTTACGATACTTCGGTTTTGTATTTCGCTGGTCCGCTTAACTGAAACTACAGTGAGAAGATTGAGAATCAGTTCTGGCTTTGCTGTATGGGGTTATACGGTTGTTTATGTCTCGCTCAATCGCTTATGGCGGATCGATGTTGAATTTGTGTAGTACTGACATGGCGTTCACGGTTGATGGAGAGGGGTTTTTCTTGTCTAAGGTTTTTTTTTTTCATTTCGTTACTATGAATTGATAAAGGTGTCCAACTATTGCCTTTGTGTAGGTCCGTGGGTAAGATGTTTTTGTGACATTCCGTGGGAGCGCTTATATTGCTATGTAAACTACATTGCGTGACGATGACAATCCATATATTGGTGATACTGCTATGTGAGGATATACTACTGTTTTGATAGATCAATGCGGATTGAGTCAGAACGTTTCTAGGGTTGAGCAGACTGAGAAATGGGTCAAGTTGCCACAGTAGGAGAGACGACATGGTGTTGCGCAAAACAGGCCATTGTGGCCTGACCTCAAACTCTTTCTAGCTGAATAAGGGTGTCTCTTAAAAACTAGTGAGCAATTGTGAGTATGAAATATTACTGCTTTGCATGGGGTTTGCCTCTATAGTACATGAGGTTTTGATCATCGACTGACTCTTGAATTTCATCAAACTGCATCTAGAATGACTTATCGGGAACACTACCAAAAGGCGTTGCGTATGAAATAAGCCCCATGAGTCAAGTACCTCTATATATCTCCATGTGTCAAATTCAGGAATCAACAATTCTAATTCTTCGAGAAGCACTTCAATCTTATCAGCAACGTTAAATACTCTAAGGAATACTCAATATGAGGCCGAACTTACTGACCACTGTACATAAGGCTGACAAGAATATTGGAACTTGTATGGGTGTTGCCTTGGTGGGCTACTCAACAGGTCAGCCCTCGTCCCCCTTAAAGCATTACCGAACGTGGAGAAAATATCAATTCACCTGCAGACGCTAAACTGCATGGGAGATACCGAAAGTAAGGAGCAGCTTGTGAGATCATGATTGTGCGATGTACCCTCCGCGAAATACTAGACTCAACGGAACCCAACAGAACGGGTGCTGAGCCAAGCGCGGGCACGTTCTAGATCAAGAGAATAGAAAAAAATGAGGAAGATAGGATGACAAATACGCATGAGTTGAACACAGTGGAAGGCTCTGCAGCATCAAGGGGGCGATTGGGGCAGCTGAAGGAATATGTCGCAAAATCCAATGCCAGGGAGCCTCGTCTGGAGTTTACAAAGGCGCAAAGTGCCAACAGGGTGGAGCAAGTTGGCCAAGAAGAAGGCACCATGCAGCAGCAGGTAGAAGCCGCGGAGAAACATGAGAACGGGGGGAAAGCAACTTCCCAACGTCCAGGATCCTAAATCAAAAGAGGAAGGACCAAAGAAACTACGAGATCTGATTCGCGCAGAAAAGTATGATGACTGAGTTCACGACCATACCAAAGATCGCGGAACACGAGCCGGGCATATGGATGACCGAGAGAATACGACAGTCCTAACGAATAAAATGAAGTAGAGCGCTTTAAAATGATAGCATTATGCAAGATATCTTGATGGCAGTTGTCCTACTCAAAAATCATACCAATAAGCTGTTCTCATAGTATGCTTCATCCGTATATGCAGTAATCAAGCTTTCCGGCCCCCATCTAAGAGCATCTTCGTTTTCGTATATCGGCTAGCCTACCAGCAGTGTGGTTGTGTTTGTAGCAGTTGGCTCTTGTGTGGCAATATATCTACGAGCGGGGATACGAGCTTAGATAAGGTTGCCTTTTTGCCTGCCTCGTCGTATGGTCAAGCTGTCAGAAAACCTAGCTGCTACATATTGTGCATAGCTCTCAGCAACATATAGCACAATCTATTAAATTGCCGAAGCTGAAGAATACGATAGCATACCCTGTTTTCGCTAGATACGAAGTGGTTCGCTTTGTAAGAAGCTGAGCATGGATAATGTTGGTGTTGGCACTGTTTGTTCTGTGAATGTGTATGTACTGTTTCTTACGAAAAGATCGATTCCCCATATTTGAATAGTGCTTTGGCATGAATGGGCTACAGTTTTACAATAGGATTTTCCCGTAGTCTAGAGCAACGCAAAGAACAAAAATTGGCGAACAGAACATAACCAGACCCAGGCTGCAATAACGACATCTGCCCTCCTTTCACGGTTATGTAATCCCTGCTCTATATGCATGCCATGGTGGTACAGTATATATGAAATGGCATGTGCTGCGCCACCAATACTGCACTGCATACAGAACATTTACCCGCGTCTAGACAAGATCCGCCATGCGGAATTATGATCATTGGCGGGTCTGAACGACTTATGATTTCTACTTTCTACAATCAGTGTTCACCAGTATCGACCCAAAGATGAACGATTCTAAATTGCCTTCGCCTTTTGTAGTTTCATTTTCTTCATGGGACGGGGATGATGGTCGCTGGAGTACTTTGAGTGTGCGGATTGGCTCGCCAGAACAATTATTCCGGGTGATCCCATCAACTGCAAGCCAGAAAATTCTCGTACCTGTTCCCGAGGGGTGCATAGAAGATGACCCTGTTAACTGTGGAGAGCTCCGTGGGGCAGACAGCTTTGATGGACATCCGAGCAAAGGTTTCCAACACAATCGGTCGTCAACGTGGAGTTACATTGGCCTGTATGAGCTCGGGCTCGAATCTCACCTGAATTACACAGGAGCAGCACTGTATGGACTTGATAGTGTGGGGATCATTGCATCAAACTCCTCCGCTGTGACGCTTCCACAACAGGTTGTGGGTGGTGTTGCTACGAAAGACTATTACCTTGGTCATCTTGGATTAGATGAGAGACCAACCAACTTTTCAAGCGACCAGAACCCCCAGCCATCATTTCTGAGGTCATTGAGGGATAAAGAAAAAATACCAAGTATGTCGTACGGGATAACAGCTGGCGCTTCCTACCGTGCGTATGCCATCCAAATAGGCACACTTCCCATAGCGCTAACACATGTTGACTAGAAACCCCCCGAATACCTGGAAGTCTTGTACTTGGTGGATATGATGCATCTAGACGGAAGGAGCATGCTGTCAGCTTTCCCTTCAATACCGACGAATCGCGAATACTCAGCTTGACGATGCAAAGTATCGACACAATGAATTCGCCTCTAGGAACTGTCACATTGTACGACACCCCAATTTACGTGAACATCGATTCGACTGTTTCACATATTTGGCTCCCAAAGAATGCGTGTGATAGATTTGAACAAGTTTTCGGCCTACAGTACGACCCGTCCACTGACCTGTACCTCATCAATACTACAGCACACGATCGTCTCAAGCAACTGAATCCAACTATCAATCTTCAACTTGGTGCCTCCCGCGATCCACGTAATGTTGTCAACATCAATCTACCTTATGGCGCATTTGACCTCCAAGCTACTCACCCACTGTATCCTAACGCGACGAATTACTTCCCTATTCGACGCGCAGCGAATGAAACACAGTTCACCCTTGGCCGCACATTCCTACAAGAATCCTATTTGATTACAGATTACGAAAACAGGAACTTCTCGATAGCTCAAGCCGCGTTCGAGTATCCTTTGAAAGAACATATTGTACCCATCGTGAGCAAAGACTACAATCGGAGCTCTGATCGACATGCAGTACCAAATGGAGGCAAAACAACACTGAAGAAGTCTGCGATAATTGGTATAGCGTTGGGAGCTTCTGCTCTTTTGTTATTAGCAGCGACATTGTTCTATTGCCGCCGGAAGAGAAAAAGGCGCTTGGTCAAGCCTGACACTTCTCAGCCCATGGAAGGGCAGCGATCGTTGGATTATCCACCAGACTGTGTAGAGGTGACGGGTGTACAGACCCACGAAGTAGACGCGTTTCCGGTCATCAAAGAGCTTAGCCATACACCAATCTACGAGGTAGAAGGATGGGAGGCTCCAGAAGTAAAAGGTGATCCCCCGCGGCAGGGCGCACATGAGTTAAGCGCCTAACGTAACTTCTTGGATCCTTTTTGTTAACTTGCGAAAGACAATAATCAGTTATATTGGATTTTACGTGTTTGGATGATCAAACTATTTAGAATCGCGGTTGAGGGGAATTGTCGTAGGGGCTCAAATGCGCTCTTGAAGATTTGCTAATTTTCACAATTAATTAATATACATAGAGGAGGACCAACAACATTCAAGGAGAGACAGGCTGAGCAAAATAATGATATCTGAAAGCACCCATTGGTTAAAGTAAAAAGTCAATGGCAAAATAACTACTTGAAAACAATCTCACTGCAACTGCCTGATGAGACTCTTAGGCTGTGTAGTGCGCCCCGCGTATACCGAAAGATCCAACCAATTAACGGGAGGATTACGAAAATTGGTATATTGATTCCGCTCACGGCAGCTGCCTTGAAGTGCTGATTGCCTCATCGTACTCAGACCTGTTAGAATGCAGCTTCTATGTAGACCCTGGTCCAACAATCGTATCCCAAAGAAAAGCTATGTCATCTCGACATGTGCATATGCACACTGCCACCCCGGTAGTATTGGGGGCGTAAAAACCTCGATTCCTGTCCCTGTCAAATACCATGCTTAAATAATGTCCCAATTCCTTTTTCGACTCTAGAGCTGAGGCTAATCATTACTGCCATTCAAACACGCTCAGTGAGCACGTCGACCATGATGATCAGAACAAGGACGCTTGTACTCCTTTTGCTATGTCTTATGCTGTCTGATAGTACTGTGGCTACCTTTAATTGGAGCAACTGTATGTAGACAAGATTCTATATGACGAAAAGGACTGACGGGGTTTTCTTTTTCAGCAACAAGCCAACTAAAGACGTCTACATCTAGCAGCCAGCTAAAAACGTCAACATCCAGTACGACGTCAACGTCCAGCAGAACGTCAACATCCAGCAGAACGTCAACATCCAGCAGAACGTCAACATCCAGCAGAACGTCAACAACCAGCAGCCGATCGGCATCTACCTGCATATTTACTGCCACAGCATCTGTAACATGGACGCGGAGTTTTGTTCAGACATCAACAATATTAGGAATTACCACACTTACCACCACAGCGCTTACCGTAGGAACTGAATGGGCGATCACAACTCTACATGTTTCAAACCCAAAAGCTTCCTCAACATCCACGTCTGGAATAATCTCTCACACAAAGGAGTCTCTTGCTTTTAAAAGAGATGATCCTCACTTTTATGGCAGTACTTCGCTGCATATAGCCCAAACTAGGTACGTCAAGTCAATTGAATAGTTACAAGAAGAATGTTTGCTAAGTATTTGGGAAGTACTGCTCGCCCTGAATTAAGAAGAGCTACCAGTATAGAATCTAATTCTCTATCTGTTTACAACAGCAACCAATCGCAGGATATAGAATTTCCCCCTTTATCCACGAATCCTACAGGTTGTGTCACCAGCTATACAATTAGCACGACGACGGTAGTTGCTACAGTGGCAACAACGACAATTACCATAGAGCAACGCACGTCTTTCTTGACGACCACGAAAAGCTTAATCACCACGATATCGTCTACTGCATTAGTCACAGATAGTCCAGCGCCGGATTCTAGCACACCGCAAACACAAACTCCAACGCTCCCCCAATCCGTTCCCCCACAAACAAGTTCAAATGGGGGGGAAGTTGGTGTAACAGCCGACCCACAAACAACGATAACTCCTTCTCTCACATCGACAACAATTCCTTTTTCAATTGGTACATTCGGCCCACAAGATCCCACTCCAAACCACCCTGATCCCACATCACCACCTACCCCAGCTCTGCATCTCCCGAATGGTGATATTCTCTTACCAGGATCTGCAACAACTTTTTCGAATAACTTCATCTCGCTACCTGCATCCCCATCCTTCATCCTGGTAAACGACAAAACATATCCTCTTCCTGCTCTTACTACACATTTATCCTCTTCGTCGCCGTCTTCGCAAAACGTCCCGCCAAATCTATCTCCGTCAGAAATAGTATCATTCAAAATTTCCACTTCAATGCTTCCTGTTTCACACCTATCTACGCTCCTAGCTTCTGAGGGCGGTGTTACTTCTCAAATCAGCCTCACGCTACCAGATGGGCACATCTTATCAATCCTATTATCATCGACTTCGTCACGATCATCTGTGGCAGAGTACGAATACAAAGGCCACAAGATCTCACTTTCTTATAACCCAGCAAGCAGCGAGGTCGAATTATTGATCGATTCCCAACGCGTTACATCTTTCTTCCCCATTCTCGCCTCCACAAAGCTAGGAGAAAATACGGCTGTGTTCTCCATTGATAGTATCTTGGGCGGTGTCATTAAATTACCCAACGGCGAGATTGCGTTATTATCTACCACATCGGCGACGACTCAATCGAAAAATGCGGGAAGTGAGCTGGATGTTCTTGAATATGGCGGCGCTCAGCTTGTGCTGAAAGACGGGGTGATTATGGTAGTGAGAAGTAGTGATAGCCACGGCGGAGAACAAACTAAGACAACAAGTAGGCTTGCTTTTCCTTCTGAGAGTGCAACGTCGACTTTTGTAACAGGGCTTTTGACGAGTACAAACTCGACTTCCCAGACGTCTACGGGGGGCATAAGTCTTGCTACAGCGTTTACTGGTGACGGAGTTAGGACTATGGCACATGGACGGGTTGAATTCATGACTATCGTTGTATTTTTGGGGGGTTTCCTTTCTGTGGGATTATGGTTTTGAGATACAGGCGATAAAGGGATACATCCCAAAATTCATATCCCTCAAGGAGGATCGTGAGGAGGATTGGAAGTTCAACGTTCACAATCACGGAAACTAGGCTACCGTACCCTTGAATTGCATTTTAACAATGACTTGAATGAACAATTTCTTTCCCTTGCCACAGTATTTGCTCATTTTGCTACATTATTCTCGCAAGCATAGGTTTACATTAAAAAAAAGAAGATTGGGGAAAGACTAGCCTCATTCCATGCGCTTCTGCCTACGATTAGTTTTGCGATGATCATTATGCAAACGACAGTAGCATCTGGGGGTTTATTTTTTGCTTTCATTGCAGCCTAGAATACGCGCATTTAACTGATTTTCTGAACATACGAAGTTCGGTGTGTGCTCTATTTCGTCAATACTTCATAGTACCTATTATGCGAGGCAGATTTCAAACACTAGAGGGATAGTATGCCAATGTGGGGTAAGGATGCATCGTGGCTGAGCCTTGTTGTTGTGGTTACCGCTTAATATGGAATCTTTTGAGCCAATAGTTGACCTGCAACGAGTTTGTTTATGTACCCGAATTGTGGGGAAAGTGGAGTTGCGTGATGGTTACTTCTTTCGTCTTTCTGCTGAAAAGTCAGCCCTTTTTGATAATGACGAGAAGCTCTCTTGGACTGATCATATTTCTTGCTGTGGAAGTCTGAGAAATTGAAGGCGCATGGGTTTGGGGAAACAGTAATATTTCGCTTTGCTTCTATGAAAAAGGTAAATAGAAAGAATACCTAAATCCTGCAGATTAGTGCATTCTCGAATAAAAAAAATGGATGCACAAGAAAAAAAGCCTTGATCAATTTAGTTTACCTTACTTACTACCAAAAATGGTAGTTCGTTTATAGGGATGCTCGTAGAGATTACCGCTACGACAAGCTTTCCCATTAGAGCATAGCCATTACCGACTATACACATCGCCGTTCTCTTAGTAGGACATTTCGTAGTGCTGCGCCTCGATACTTCATTGATACCACTATCAACGTTGTTTCATCTTCGAATCAGAACCAAGGTAATCCGTTTGATTTCCTTTTTCAGCGATGGCAATGCATCGCCAGTTACTAGGATTGGTTTATTAGGTTTTACATAGTTTCTTGGACCGTCACCCGAGTAACGAGATGGATTACATAAGGCAGCTCTTCGCATCAATACGTATATATTATGTATATATCGTCAAGCCTGCATTTCTTGTTCTAAAGGCCATCACCCTCTAGGATTCATTCTATCTTGAGAGTTGCACCGAGATTTCGCAAGAGAAGTCAACCTTCATTCGTACAAAGGGTTGCAATCATGTTGCGCATATACAAAACCATACCACTTGCGCTGCTGCTCTCTGGGCCAGCTGCTGCACTTGATTTCGATCCCAGCAAGCCAGGTAAGCCCACTACGTTTTTCAACCTCTCTCTCATCATCGTTCCAATCTGCTGAGATCTTGCCATTCCTAACATCATTTAGAAACCGTAAAATCTGCCGCCAAAACGCTCGCAGATAGCATCATATCCAGCTACAACTCGACTCTATCCTCGTCTCCTTCGCCAGGAACCTTCAACACAAAAGACAATCCAGATCGCTACGACTACTGGGTCTCATTTTCGGCGTGGACCACACTACTTGAGTACGCACACTTGACGGGCGACACGTCATACAATGATGTCGTCGCGTCCGCACTGCTCGCGCATGCGCCCCAGTGGAGGAACGATACCATTGGCGACTTGGGTGGGAGCGCATGGGGATTGACTGTACTCACAGCAGCTGAAGTCGGTCTCACCGAGCCTAAAGACAAGAAATGGATTAATCTCACAATGGATGTGTTCGGGGACCTATCAAACCGGTGGCAGTCGGAAGAAGCGATTTGCAAGGGAGGATTGTTGGCGGGACCTGCATCATTGCAACAAAAGAAGGACCCGGCGGATGAAAGTTTGTTGAGCAAGTCGGCTTTCTCGAACGCAAATTTCTTCCTGCTTTCAGCTCGGTTGGCGCTGTATACTGGGGAGCAGACGTTCGTCGAGTGGGCGGGGAAAATCTGGACATGGATTGAGACGCAGTTGGTGGAAAAGAAGCACTGGGACTGGACGGTTGATGACGCTGAGATCCATTTCACTCAGGACCACACGGCAGGAGAATGCAGCAAGAAGGACAGTGCGTGGTTTAGGGGGTACCGGGATCGTGCGCTTATCATCGAGGGCCTGGCGGTGATGCACAATATTGTAAGTCTCTGCGCTATCCCTTCACTTCATCACTCAATCGAGCTCGACTTTATGCTGACAATGATATCGCAGACCTCAAGCCCCACCTTCCACAACATGACATGGACCGGCCCTCTAGGTATCTTCATCAACGCAACCTGCTCAGACAACTCCGAATGCCGTCCCTCATCCAACTCGTTCGAAAACACAACCACCGACTACATTATCCGCGGCTGCGAATCCGGCGCAACAGGCCAATGCCCAGTCGACAACCGCGCCATCAAAGGACCCTGGATCCGCGCCTTCGCTCGCGCAGCTCACTTTGCCCCATTATTCTCAACAAAACTCCAGGGAATCGTCGATGCCTCAGCCGCCGGCGCCGCCAGCAGGTGCCGACAGACGAACGGCACGGATGTGGGATGTGCTGTGCTGTGGGGCAAGAACTGCAATACTACGGATGGATTTTGCAAGGACCAGAATCTACCGACGATGGCGACGGGAGGATTGGGAGAGGTGCATTCGAGCTTGCAGGCTGTGCAGGGAGTATTGTGGCAGAGTGACAAGGAGGGGTTCAAGGAAGCGTCGACCAAGCAAGCTGCGAAGGATAAAGCGACATCTGGGGCGAAGGGTATTGAGGTTCCCATGCTGGTGATGAGTTCTTTGGTGCTCGGTTTGGTGGGATTGTTTATGCTCTAAGGGTCATGGGAAGATGAAGAGGTTTTCCACCTTGGATTGTATGAGATGATTGATGATGAAATGGTTTCGTTTATAAATTTTACGCTTTTTATAAAAATCTATCGTCTCTTCAACCTGCGCGTGTTTTTCTCGACTTCGACAGAAGATATGTATTTCCCTTCCAAAACATAGGTGATACTGGTACGTGGTACATGTACACATGCTATTGATCGCATTAATACTGATGTATAGATATAAACCCGGATCCTGGGAACCAATGTCGCTCTTCTCGATGGTTACCTATACAATTAATTCTTCATGGTCACTTCCGCTTACATGTCATCCAGATCTCACGCTGTGCATTGCACTTACACCCAACTCGGGAGACACTGATCCCAAAGCAGTAATAAAGTTGCATTTCTCGTATAAAAAATCGAAAACACACCAACCCCGACATTTTTCCTCTTTCCAGTTCAGGGAGGCCTCCCTAATTGGCTTAGCACATCTCCGAATGCGGCTATTATCACACTCTTTGGGCTTTGAAGAACAGCCTCGGAGTTCATCATCATTCATAATCGGCATCTCCTATGTTTCGAGCCCCCAATTCTTTGTGGAGGGTGTGCTCGTTCCTGTTGTAACGGAAAACAACCATGCCCGTGCTTTGTTGCTTCTGAAGTCACAACTTCTCTACGCAGAGAGGGGCACCCATCCTCAATGGCAGATCTCAGCTACAGTAGTAATCAATCATCACTCGCCATGTCCACCAAGGGCAGCAGCACGAAAAAAGCTTCAAGCACCACAACACCCAACGACTGCACCATCGACCCAAGCTTCACCTTCGACGCGCCCCACTGCTGGCAGATCCCCAAATCAAGCTTCACAATCGGCGACGGGACAACCACATGGCCACGCGACTGGATCGTCACGTACGCGAAGAAAACAGGACCCGCAGCCCTGCAATACACGATCGCGAGCACGACAGATTACGACCGGTGTCTCCCAGGACCCAAATCCTGCGATCTCACGTACAGTGACGCGGGGTGTCCGCCAGCCTTCATGACGGCGAGTGTATCAGCGGTGCTTTCCAAAACCACAGCATGGTGCTGTCCGTCGTACGTACGTCCCTCAACCAACAATTCCCCCTTCACAGACTCTAACCGGTGGAATCGCGATATATGTTACAGAGTGACGACGGGGCGCTACGAACTCATCCTCGGTCCCGACCCAATGATCTGGTGCGGCTACTCGTTCAACAAAACAGGCTCGACGTACCCGACGACCGGCGCGTGGCAAGGCGCTACCGATGTTCTACAGATCAGGGCGTTCACGGCTGTGTTTAGCACGCTGTCTTCTTCTGCAACCACGAGCAGTAGTACCGCAACACCTGGCTCACACGCGGCGACGTCAACGATAACACCACCGCCGACATCATCTCCACCTCCACCACCAATAACATCCCCCAACCCACTACCCCCCGCGCCCGCACTCTCCAACCCCCTTTCCCCTAGCGCCAAAGCGGGACTCGGAATCGGCGTCACGCTACTCTTCATCCTACTCATCGCAGGTCTACTCCTCTGGTACCGCAGCACGCAAGTCAAGAAGCGCGGACGACCCTTTCCGGGACGCAGTAGTCTCGACGATTTCAACAAGGCGGAACTACCCGGGACATCGGCGATGCTACACGAGGCGCCGGCTTGCGCGACGAGTTTCGAAGTTGCGGGGGGAAGGATGCAGCCTGTTGAGATGTGTGGGAGGGACGTGGGTGAGAAGGATTTGAGGGTTGTTGTTGGGGAGATGGATGGAGAAGGGGTGCCGGTTGAGATTGGGACGTCGGAGAAGAAAGGATTGGGGAGATTGAGGTGAGGTTGTTCGTATGCGAAGATATGGGTTTAGAAGCCTCATGAGTGGTATTCTGGATGCAGTGGTGGTGGTGGAAAGGATCACTGTAATCCATCACAAATCCCATCCATCTATCCGATACTGAACATACATTGATCAATACACACGACCCAATAACTCCCCCCCCCTTCCTCAATCTCACACGAAAACCCCACCATTCCTACCAAACAAAACCAACGACAGACAGTTAACAACTCCGGATCGACCCGCACGTACCCACATCCCCGGATCGTTCCATCGTTTCCCACGTGCTGTGCTTATCTATCTTTCGCACATGTAAGCAAGCACGCCACATCACGCCACGCTCACCACATCCACATCCACATCCACATCCACACTTTAATTCATCGTAGATCGGAACGCGCGTGTATTCTGTACCGAGGAAAAATGCAGGTTTTCATGTACTGTGTCGTGGAATTTTCAGAGCGTGTGACGGTGTGGCGTGGCGTGGTGTTACTTCTTATCTCGTGGTTTGGAAGGGCTTTTAGAGGAAGGAAGGAGATCGAGATCGGGATTTGAGGAATGGGGTAAAAAAAAGGATCGGTGGTGGAGTGAGTGTATGACTTTAGGTTTCTAATGATTGTTTTGTTTTAAGGAGAAGAAGAAGAAGAAGAAGAAGAAGAAGAAGAAGAAGAAGAAGAAGAAGAAGGATTGATGACGTAGCTAGTACCGTAAGTGCACTGAATGATATATGGAGCGAGTAAGTAAGCGGGTGAGCAAAGAAGGTAGGCAGGTGGGTGGGTACGGATATGGATAGGTATGGGAAATGAGTGGGATTGTGTGTGAGAGGGGGATGGAGGTAGGATTAATAATTGGATGAAGGTTTTATATATACCTCCCTTACGTTAATGAATTTGTACACATCTACATACAAAAGTACGTATATAATCTACACGCAAACATCAATGCATACATACATTAATTGATACTTGCACCCACTGCACCCGTCCAACAACCGCCTCTCCCTCCTTTACTATGCCCCCCCTTTTCTACTTCTCTACATCTAAATCCTTACCACACTCACTTGCATCTATACAAATACTTGTCCAAATTCTCCTTAGTACACAGAAACCTAAGTGGCTATACATATACATATCCTCGTTTAACAATTAAAATTCCTTGACATCCTATCTGTTCGTTCCTTCATTAACGGCTTATGTATATTCTAATGTCCACTCAACTGTTCAATTTCCTCTCCTTCGACCTGTCGTACGTTGAGTGCTTTGGTACCTGCGACACCTCCCATTATCTCCCATCACCACTTCACCGCATCTCACCTCGCCACTCCACTCCACACTCCACAATTTACCCAGCCGCCTCTGCGGATAAAAATAACGCCGTCAGGCGGGGTATGTATGTAAGGTTCTAGACCACAGACATGTGACACAACACTACACCTACCCCGCATACGTATGTACAAGTAGACTAAACACCCCGCACTTCACTTCGCCACTGTGGCTGGCAGCACATACCTCGTATCACTACCTTGTATCAACACCTCGTATACAGAACCGATCTTCCGGACGTCTAGACTATTTCACGTACATAAAGTGAAATGTACGGAGGTCTGGACGATGCAGATCAATCCTTCAATGCTGTAAGAACGAAAAGAAAAAATACGCGTGTGTAGTATGTATGATCAATGCCTATTTCTGGAACAGAAACGGACTGTGAAATGAATGAATCGAAGCAACGTACAAGGTAAATTTAGGCGTGGGTGGTTGGGGGAAAATTAATGGTATGCATTTCCGAAAACGGAACCATTCGTGCAGAATTCCGCTGTCTCCGCATTCCAAGGGTACACAATACATCACTGCGAATGGAAACAATCCTGAATCGGCGTGGTAACAAGAGAGAATGCCGTTATCTTCTTCAATTACTTCATTTCCTTTCCTTTCCTTCCCATCCTTGATGATGATGCAATTCCATGCTAGCTAGCTAGTTGTGCCATTGTATGTCGTATATCTAGATTACAAAGAGAAAGAGAGTCGGAGAAAAGAAAACATAAGAGATTAGAAAGTGCCCATAGCCAACCACCAGGTAAGCAAGAGCGAAGAAGAAGGAAAAAAGGGTCGGGTATCTCGATAGAAAAAAAAGGAAAAAGTCTAGTGGCGCGCTCGTGGCGCGGGAGAGATGCTGTGAAATCCAACGCCGAAACAAGTGCTTGCTTGCATGCATGCATCGCTATACTGCGAGTAGTCCCGTGAAAAAAAAGAAAATTAAACAAGTCTAAGCGTATGATGTGCAACTCCACTTATGCGAACAAAGGAGAAAAATTTGAGAAGATGCCCAGCGAATTGTGATATTCCACACATTAAACATAGAGAGGCATCCCTAGGGTCATGGTGGTGATACCATTTTCACCCTGCTCTTCGCTGCTTCTACGCTTTCCCATGGCTGCCAGCTGGCGATTGGCATCAGCTTTGGCTTGGGTCAGAGCGGTGGGTGACGGGGGTTCCGAAGGCGCAGCGGAGCGGATTTGGTCATCCGAGTGGTGTTCGGAAGATGACGAGGCCAGGTCATAACCAAAAGATGCAATAGAATCGTCGCTAATGCCACGCACGGGAGAATTGGGTCGTCCCAGATTGATGTTGGCGGTGAGCGGTTCGGTGGGTATGATCTCGGGCAGCACTGCGATCGGTTGTGGAGTTTTTCGTGTCTTGGGGAAATTGTGAGCATCGTAGCGCGGCGGATGAGATGAGTACTCGTCTAGCGTAGTCTCTTTGGTATTGATGCGTACACGTTCACCATTCCTGAAGACTACCTCGCTGACTCTTGGAGAGCACGCAAGCAAAACCGGGGCGCATCGACGTCGGTATCGGAGAACCTGAGAGGGGCTGGATCGCGGGATCGGAGAAAGCTTTGGGTCTGCATTGTTGCTCTCGGCGGAGGACGGGCGTCTCTCGTCGCCGCTTTCCTCGTCCCGGGATCCATTGCGGCTGGCCTGGGTACTCCGCGTAGGAAATCGAACGTCGTCGGCATCAAACTCATCGCGGTCGGGATCGGCACCCTGCGGGGCTGATACTGGTTCCTGAGCCCCACCCGACTGAGCTGCATTCGCCAAGTGCGGGTAAAGCTCTCTGATGATGGCCTCCTGTTCCGCAATGATGCGCCGGCCAGCCTCCAGAGTCGAGAGATTTTCGAGATCGTCGCCAAGCCGAGCACCGTCCAATACTCTCTGGCGCCTGCTGCGTCGAGGGAGACTGCGGTATCGAGGCTCGCTCCGGTCCTCGAGTGGAGGGCTGATATCAATTGCAGCACATAGCGTCTCCGACCAAGAGAGCAGCTCCTCGGCACTGCTGGCACAAAGCAGAAATTGCTCGGTTTCCAGACGTAATCGGAGGACATGTTCTCGAACTGGCTCGAATAGATGCGGGTCGGATTCGTACAGCTTGGCTCGGGCGGAGACGGGGACCAGGTGAGCAAAGGGGGATTTGGGGACCAATGAGGTTCTCTTGAAATCGGAGGCCACACCCACTTCGGCGTGCTGGAGGGTGAATGTCTTGACCAGACGGCCGGGTTGTGGAGCGCGGTTTTTGCTGAGCAGACCTGGCATTTTGACGCGGTGTATGCAGACTTGTGTACCACGGAGTATCACAAAAACATCGTTCCAGTCGCGGTTCCGAGAAATTTCAAAAATGTTGGTCAATTCCATCCTCATGCCCAAAATGCCCTGCATTTCCACCGTGCACGTGTAGGGGGGAGGTGTCTGGAATTGACGAACGCCAGCGATTTCTGCGGCAGCTTTTGCGTTGAGCCATGCTATGGTTGCTGGGCTGGTTGCTTGAGCGTATGACGGGGGAGAGGCCAGGTTCACGGTCGCGTGGGTATGGAACGTGTTGTGATATCCGTAGGTGGGAGGGGTCGTTTGCGACCGGGAGGTGCTGCTCCGATCGCCTCTCCGTTCAGATCGGCGGGAGCGAGAGGCTGCGGTGCGAGACTCGGTAGGCAGGTCCATGGCACCGGTAGCCAATTGGAGGGAAGATGTGTGTTGAATGAGGTGAAATTTTGAAAAGACGGCAGAGTCGCAAGTCGTCAGGAGCGGGTTATGAGAGAGAAGGTGACGTCTTGGGGTCTTGTACTGGTGAGAAACCGGTTCGACGAAAGCGGTACATGGACGACGACGTAGGACGGAGTGGTTGCTGGGCGGACCACGGGTCTCTGCTCCTGGACGGGAAGCGGTAGGCGGTGATTGGCCGAGGCAAGCGAAGCTTTCTGGAGCTCACGCGTCGGGTCGGCGAGATGAGCGACGATGGAGATGGAGAGGATGGATGGATGTTGGAGCGGCACCGTGCAAGTCAAGTGCAAACGGAGCAGAAGGAGGATTGTTTAAAAAGGCGAGGGTGCGAGAGTCAGTCCTTTGTACGTGGACTGGGATGGAGAGGAGTCTGACGGTGATGGACAGGGGGACGGGTTGCAGTTGGTGGTGTCGGATCTGCGAACGGACCGGCAGGCGCACCAGGGCAGGAACGTAGGCGCGCTATTTCTGTTTCGGTGGCTGCTTTCGTCCTGGTCCGGCAAGAGCACTGGACTATCCGGATTCCGAGAAAATTCAAAGATGAAGTCAGTCAGTCAGTAGGTGAATGGAATGAAATAATCTTCAATCCATGGAAAAAGAGCCAAGTCGCAGGCTGATAAAGGGAATAGCTTATCGTGGGGTGATGGGGTTCTGGAGTCCAGCCGGTGGGCGGTGGAGGGCTCGCGTGTTCTGTCCATGTAGGTACTACTATCTTGCACAATTTATTTCTTCGTACCGCAGTCACCAGTGGCACGCTCACGTCGCCTCACCTCATCTCACACGACCGCTCCCCTCTACACGCATACCTAGCTATTAAACGGCGGTACCCCATTTGCTCGTGGCGCCTCTACACATGGATCGAATACGTTGTGGCGCTCGTTCCAGATGCGATGGCTGCCCATGGAAGATTCGGCGTTGGCGACGGTACGGACACACGGCGGCTTGGCGCCCTCTGCGCGGTGAATGACGCCTGACCGACCAGACAGACACACAATTCAAGTTCCCAGTTCCAACACCTCCTTTCTGCACTTAAGTGGCTGCACGCGACTACCTAACCTGGTCATCCTTCCAAGGCATGTGCCTGTGCGATGCCATGCCATGCGCTATGCTGCGCTGTGCTGTGCTGTGCTGGTCAAATTATTACAAAGTGCAATGCAATGCGAAACCCCAATCAATCCGGTGTGTGTAAGAGAGCTGACTCACCTGTCAACCTACTCGCTCATTTGATACCGCCGCTCCAACCCCAGGACCTTCAGGCCAGCCGCTCATATTATTGTATACATGCGCCACATGCGATGCAGACATGGCCAATTCCAAACTCCACCAGCACCATTCATTTATCTTTCTGCCTTTGTAACTGGAAATTCCTTTGTAACCCGCGCGCCACTGGCTGTGTCTGGCTTACTTCATCTTTCAGCCCTCCCTCACCTCAGTCTTATTGATCTGATCCATCATCCACTCGTCTGTACTGCGCCAGAAAGCGGTCTGTCGGATGTCCCAAGGTTCACACTTCACATAGTCCGCCCGAGCCCTGTTTCAACCAACATGTTAATCTCGCAGTCGTGCAACCATAATTCCTTGTTTCTGGCCGTCTTCGGCGCACCCAGAGCCTTGGGTGTAACCCTACACAGCTAGTTACGCACGCACGATGATCTTTTTTCTCCTCCCCAAGAAATTCTCCGCTGTAAATCCACAATTCATCATTCCTGCCGTGCAATCATGGTCAGCTTCACCATCTCTTCAATCCATCATTCACCACCACTCCTCTCTCCACCCCTAGAGCACGATAGGAAATTGCATCTGCATCTTCGCATGCACTTGTACCCTGCACGTATTTCCTTTTTCCGCCTCATGTCCAGCCCAGCCCGTTCAGGCTGCGCAGGGCTGATCGATGTTTACATTGTGGGACCACCAGATTCGCTGACTCAGCACCATCTTTCCTCTTCTCCCTCCAGCTTCACCTTTCCCACGTGAACCTCAATCCACATCACCTCAACAGAACACCTCATCCCCGTTTCATCACATTCATCACTGCATCTGTAGATTCAAGGACGTTTCAGCCCTGGGCGCCATGGCCACGAATCACTTGTGCCTTTTACGCACGTACCCTTTGTACAATCGCATAACACATCACTAACAAATACCTACTTCCTATCTTAATTCACATCCACATCCACGCCCTGTGCAACCTTTCTATACCTACCTACCTAAATCCACCCACCCAACGCGTGCACCATCTCGCCCTTCCACCACTCGTATCCGCCAAAACAAACAAACAAACAAACAAACAAACAAAAACCACCCAAAATCTCCCTCGCCCCCACCTATCCACCTACGCGCCGATCCTCGCTCAAATTCACGCAATACTGTAATTTCCCTCCCAAGTACCTATCTCCACTTACACCGGAAAAGTCCCCTTTTTGCAAAGCTCATTCTCCCGCGTTTCACCTTTTTTCTTCTTCTTCTTCTTCTTCTTCTTCGATCAAAGTACACGCACGCGGCACGTAACGCATGTATGTACGCCTCATTTATTAATTCTTTTTTTCGTTAGCGGGTTTATCTAGGTAGGAGGTAAAAAATTTGTGCGCTCCATCGTGAGGCGAACTTGTTACTAGGAAAGGGGGCAGTCTGTATGTTTCCCTCATGCGCTATACCCATTACCCCATAGCACAGCCTGCACTAGCGCATGAGGCGAGGCATCGGTACCTCTAAGCAAGAACGGCGTCGAGCCTTCGCTAGAAGCCGACGAGAACTGCGTCCACCCTTCCCCTTCCATTTCATTAAGCAGTTTTTCCTGTCTTTGCTGCTCTCCCCGGTCTTCCCAAAGTCTCAACCTTTGCAATGCCTCGAGGGACCGAGTAATAGGTCCTCCGACGTCCGTGGGATCTAAACCAGAGGTGATGCCGACCATAATGGCGATGAGTTCATCGAGAAGGCGGCGGACGCGCGCATTGTTTGCTTGCTCGCCCATGAGACCCAGTAGGAGGGATGAGCTTAATGCGCGATGCAGACCCGCCCATGAATATATAGCAAAATTCGTGATCTTCTGCAGACCCAGCCACGCTTCAACAGTATCCGTCAAGCTCTCAATGCACGTCTGCGTTAGAGCCTCAGCCAATGGATCTGTGCTCCTCTTGTGGTTGAGGACCGGCCGACACAGTTCCGCGGTGACGTAGGATTTGTGCAGAAGCAAGTTCCAGTACTCTAGCCGATCTCGCATCGATCTGCAACTCCGCGGGTTCTGGAGGTGATCCGATGATCGATGGACCATGTCGCGCAGCTTATCGCGGTACTCTACTATCTGCAGGAGTTGCGTAGTGGCGCTCTGGTCGCCTGCACGTGAACGAAGCATGTCCAGTGCCAAGATGCAGAGGGTCCGCATAGAGTCGGCGTAAGACATATTTGTTTGCTCAAGAAGCGAGTTGCGCTGTGGCATAAACACATTAGTTGTAGGTAAGGCTCTATCGTAGGTTATTGAGAGGAGGCTGTCTTGCCATACGACCTGCCACCTATGCATTGTGAGCGGACGCTTCTGTCCAATTGCTGCAAGCTTGGTTCCTTTCCACGCATCAGGATGCACATGAGAGTGACTTACCAAATGTTCTGTCTCTGCAGCCTTACCTCGGGCGCTACAGATGTAGGCGCGACGTGGTGAAGACCAAGACCTTGCGCTAGCCGGATAGTAAGGCCTTGAAGGTGTCAGTCTCTTCCAAAAACGAAGTCGAGAGCCTTTACCAAGAAGCGACCATGCAGCACCAGCATTCATGCTATTCGAGATGACATTTCCAAGCACTAGTAGGTTTTGGATATCGAGAGGAGTCGAGTGGGACAGATAATTGATGATTCGCAGGCATTCATAAGCGCAGGATACTAGTCAGACCGTTAGATGAATGCCATGAGATACGCATGCAAGTACTACATGTGTGCACGTGGGGGTGGCATAATACTTACCATAGACTTGGGATATCAGCTGTCGTTGTTTCCGCGAGAGGGCAGAGCATTGAGAACCAGAGGCCAGGGTAGCAAAGAGCAATCCAAGCCAATTTAGGCTCCTGCCATACACCTCTTGTTTACCATCCTCATTCGTCACGATGGCTATCTCGTCACTATCCCGCAGGACGAGGAAGTTGGTAAGCTCGGACTCGAAACGTTCAATATCGGTGATGGCTGGAAAGAGGACATGGGCGGTATCCCGGTAGTACCTGAAGTACTCTAAGCAATCCGCATCCTTGGGCAACATGGCAGAGAGCTGCTGGATCCTGACAGGCGACCCATGAGGTAAACCCCAGAGATCTACGAAGGGGTATGTAGCTGTTTCGTTGTCTAGGCCAAACAAGGGCAAGACGCTGTTGTTTAGCGCGTCGTGGGCATGATCCCGTCTCTTTGAAAGCTCTACAATCATTGCAGGCACAGACTGGGCACCGAGATAGACGGTCTCGCCCATCATGTCCGCGTTTCCGTAGATGCCCTCCGGCTGGGCACCTGCGCTCACCTCGTGTCCCGCTGCAGGGTCCAACGCAATGTCCCTCGAGCCACTCCGGGTCAAACGCCCCACGGCCGCGGTCAGCTTGCTGATGCTCTGCTGTATATCTAGCGAGGCCTTCTCGAGCACTCCGAGCTTTGCATAGATTTGATCCAACTCCGACTGGGCCAGGATGGAATTGTCAAACTCGTCGGTGGCACGGTTCCCTGCAACCTGGATCTGCACGCGCTTGAGCGGCGCCTCGTAGACACACAGGTCAGGGTGACCGCGAGCAAGACATGTTTGACACGGTGTCTCGTAGCTGCACCTGACTTTGCGCTGCCGGCACGGTTCGCAGGCGCGCTGGCCCTGGGCTTTTCGTTTGCGGCGGGTGTCCTCGGCGGCATGGGAGGATGGTAGGGCGGCATCTGAGGTAGGTGAAGAATGTTCCATAGTAGTTCTGTTGGTCACGGCGTTACCATGGTTCGATCATGGTGCGGTTCTCACTAGCCAAGACTGGGTGTGTGCATCGCAACGTGATGATTGGTGGTCCTTGCTCCCGCGGCCCAGGATGCTCGGTGGTCTCGGCGATATCGGTGCGCTCATGGCGTGATGGCCTAGCCTCAACCTCTCTTGGATATGCTCATGATGCATTGCGGAATAATTAAGTGAACTACATTTGCCCTGTATTGTCCAGGGGTTGCATGCTCGGGATGAACAGCTCCAACTAGAGCTTGCTGATACATACATGTGTGCAAAAGGTTGTACATGTATGCGCCGTGTTACTGTACTAATGCGGTGTGGAATCTTCAGATGGAGGTGGCAGCCTCTTGTCTAAGCAGGGTACAGGATTGATCGTGTCACAGATCCCACACTTCGGCAATCATCATACTGTGTAGGTGGTCTGTCACAGAAGAGGGTTCCGAGAATAAATGAAATATTTCCAATGGCCACCACGCTTGATTCGTCCTCAAACTAAATAGGAACAGTCCGGCGCTCAGTAGCCAATAGACGCCAAAGAATGAATGGTTAGCGCAACCATCTGGGTTAGGGTTTCTCGGAGGCTCGGCGCCCCTCCGAGCACTGCGCCCAAGTCTCGAACCACTACACCCACAATCCCGGGAAAGTTAAACACCACCACAATACCTGCCATACAAAACCTAGTAAGCATACTAAAACAGAATTGCGCGATAGATAGTATAAAAGCTCGCCGCTTCTTTACTAAAAATGCTATGTTCTAGACGGGAACGACACTAGTTGGCTACAAAGCCTACCACTGCTTATTTGCAATTGTATTTGTCCTGCAGAGCAATATTATAGCCTGCGACGCCACGACACACGATACCCAACAACGATACCACCATGTCTTCTGCCATTGACTGGTCTTTCTTCCTTCTTCCCGACCCTTTGCTTAGTACGGACAAAGCTTGCTGTAAGTCTGCCCTCTCCACTCCACAACCCTCCTAGCTAATTCCTAGCCAGCCGCCTTCTCCTTCAACAACATGAGCGCTCTACCAGACTGCGACTACACAGACCTTCCACACAGCCCAAGAGACCTTTTCTTCGACACGCCTGTGTTCCCCTCGACCGAGCCCCAAATCTGTAAGCCCTTCGCAGATGCATGGACGACCCCAACACCAATGCTCACGGGCCCCCTGGGCGTTCCGGAATACGATCTCCCAAATGTGCCAGTGAACTCGCTCATTGAGACGGAGGATGTGAGTGATGTGTTTGCGGAGGATCTGTTGCCTACGCCGTCGCTTTGTGCGGATGGTGATGATTCGAGTGCGCCTTCGCCACCGTCGCTCAAGCGCAGTTTCTCCTCCTCCTCCTCTTCGGAGAGCGGCAGCGAGAATGACGAGGACTGCCATGAAGCACAGGCGGCGAAGCGTCCGAAGTACCGCCCAGGACGCCCGCAGTGCCGCCCAGGCCATCCGCAACCAGAGTGCACATCCTCGACCTCATCTACCTGCTCATCATCCAAAACCCAGCATCGCCGCGTCCCCCACAACCAGGTCGAGCGCAAGTACCGCGAAGGCTTGAACGCACAGCTCGAGAAGCTCCGCCACACCGTGCCAACGTTATGCCAGGTCAACTACAAAGAGAGCGTGAAGCCGAGCAAAGCGACAATTTTGGTAAACGCGATTGCTTATATCAAGAGCATCGAGAAGGAGAGGGATGAACTTACTAGCGAGGTGGAGAGGTGGAGGAGGAAATGAGTGATAAGGCTGCGAGGGTGGAAGGCTGGTCATGGTATGGGGAAGCGCAGGCTTGGTTTTTCTGGCGAAATGAGTTCCAGCTGAGTAGAATCAAATATTCGCTCGTGTCCCGTCATCCATGTTGCTCCACACGGGGGATGACAAGAAAAGTCTTCCTGTCCATCACAATCAGCTTGTCCATTCCATGTGAGCAGCCGCTTTGCTTTCATTCCGAGCCTTTTTCCGCCTTGCCGTTACATCTAATGGCCGTGGACAACTCGAATCGCTTGATAGACGTTGCTGCTCCACTCGGAAAGCGGGAAATAGTCTCGCGTAACATCGTCCAAGCGTGGTTCTGGAGAAGTCGTTCGCGAGATATGGGGCCATGTTGAAGCCATCGCCCAGTAGATCGGAAAAAGCTCGTAGGATACGGCGTTGTTCTGAAAGATATGGCACATGCAATCAAGACACCGCTGCTGAAAGTGGGCAAGAGCGAATCCGATCGACTCCAAGTATTGATCTGCATAGGTACATAGTCCAGACCTTCCTCCCCCAAAATAGTCGGGACGGAAGTCTGGGAGTACGTACAGAGGGGTGACACGCCGGGAGGACACATATCGGGTAGCTAGTGTACTAGGCGTTATCAGCAAATCAAATATAGCGGGCATAGGTCGCAGAAGCTCTAATTCGTAGAACACCTTAGTCCTCCCGATATGTGACCTCCCGGCGTGTCACCCCTCTGTACATATACGTATACGAGGTGGTGCTGCCAGCCACAGTGGCGAAGTGCGGGGTGTTTTAGTCTAATATGTATGTATGCGGGGTAGGTGTACTGTTGTGTCACGTGCGTGTGGTCTAGAACATCTTTCGAGCTAAGTACCCCGCGTATAGAGAGATCCGATCGGATTGATGCGTGGTACGAGATTCGAGATTTGTATGTTTTTTTTAAGACGTAAGGGCGGCTGGGTAGATTATGGAGTGTGGAATTGTGGAGTGTGGAGTGACGAGGTGAGGTGAGCTGCGATGAGGTGACGCGGTGAGGTGTTGTGGGTGATGAGGCACGACGACCGAGTAGAAGTATTAATTAGTTTGAGGACAGGGGAATAGATAGACATAAATTACAGGTACCTAGATGAATGTACGCAAAGGAAAAAGATGAATAGTAGTGGATCGTGTAGGAAAGCAACGCGTTAGTTAGGGTTGGATTTGGGTTTGGGATGAGAGGGAGGTACCGGAGAGATGGAAGTAACTAACGTATATGGGATTGTTGATGTTTTGGTGTGTTGGTGTGAGAAGTGGTTTGTTAGTCATTTTTATTAAGGGTTAAAGAGGTAGTTGAAAGGTATATTGATATACAACTTGCTTATTTTCTGAGAGGTACGTGGGAAGGAATCGAAATGGATGGGCTTAGTAGATAGGTATGTATGTACGATGTTTATTTCTCCTGCTTCGTAAGTGCAAACACTCGAACGGGTACACGTGTATCTACGTAGACATGTATTGATATTTTGCTATTAATCAATCGTACCGCCTATCAATCCCCCTTATATAACTATACCTATATACCTACATAAGTATTGATGCATTACTAAGCATTATTGCCCGCGGAGTAAAATCGTGGCAATGACTAAGCATTAGAGTAGAACTATGGTGATGACTAAGCATTATCACCTCTGGAGTATGAAATACACCATATTGATATCTATTTATCTTGATCAATGTGTGTGATATGTATATGTCTAAGTTTTTTGAGAGATCAATGGGATTACAGTACATCCCTCCCTCTCTCTTTCTCTCTCTCTCCCCCTCTGTCTGTCTGTGTGTGTGCACAATACCGCGTTTTTTTATTGTACTTACGCACAGTATCAGCGGGGAGGGGCGAGTAAGTGGGTACCGTGGATTGTGGAGTGAGATGGGAGCGGGGAGTGGGGGGAAGGTGGTGAAGTGTCGCCCCGTGTCTCGTCGCAGGTGAAAGAGATTAATGCGGTTGGGCTTCGTTAGCTACGTATGTAGGGTTTGTTCCTTTCTGAAAAAGCTAGGAAGTAGTTATGTATGAAGGCTAGGGACTTTTTCCCCCCCCTATGTCGGGAAACAAAGGCGCGAAAGAGAGTTTTGTTTTTTGCGATATTCTGCACAGAGCAGAGAGAGCAGATCTGCTGACATTGATATTGCTGGTTAATAAGTGGAATATATGCATATGTATGCCGTGAAGAACGATGGTGGGTTTATAGTTGCACACTAGTTACCTAGTTCTCGTCCGATTGGTACTTGGTCGAATCGCTCTTCTTCGATGATGTGCGTGGACATGACGATTTTCGCTTCTTCGCCTCTCTTCTAGTCGATCACATCTGCAGACAGAGCTTTTGAAGAAATATATTGCAGTAAAACTTAAGGTATGGGGCTTCCATTAAGTCGAACGTAATCAAAAGGCAGATTCAACGCCGCGCAGTCCTTACTCTTAAAAGAGGACGTGCGGCTCTTTACGTAGTAGTTAGGCGTCAGTAAACCTAATATGCAGGAAATTCGATTCCTGTCTATTTGAAGAATGAACTCTCCGCATTTATTCCTGCTGTAGTATATAGATGTTGTGAGGAGACGCGGTGAGGTCTTGGTAGGGCAGTTCGTATCAACATGCATGACAGCCTGACGCACATTTCCAATCAGCCTTGCCCCCTTCATTATGCGTTGGCATGAGTTGACCGGTTTGCCAAGCTGCGGACATAATTGCCTAATCATCAACGAGATAAAGAACGTAGTTACGTTGATATCACCGATAGTCAACTCGTTGGCCATCTGATACAATGGAGGGCTTACCTTCTGATGGGTCTCTCGCCCCTAGCAGTTCTTTTCAACAGCAAGGCACGATAGATTGGACGCAACTTGCCACAAGGCTGGTTAGTCACTCTCTAGATGTTCTGTCTCGGTTTTCGGCAGCAAATGTGGATCCATATACCACCGAAGTCGGGAAGATCGTAGCCAGCGACTTCCAACTTTCCACAAGAGGACGAAATAACGTTAGCAATGCTCTGGCAAACCTTCATTCATACAAATCTCTTGGAGACGCATTGTGGTTTGGATTTGGAATCAGGCACATTGTTAGGAGCATACCAACGACGGAGAACGGCTTCATGTGCTTGACCTTATGCGGCGCATTGGCCGAGTTCTACCACGAGAGTGTTGCTGCCGAGGTACTCTTTGAGCTCGCAAAATCATTAAAAGCACCACCTCAATTTCTGCCATCGATGATGCAATGGCGCGCGCTTTTCAGGTCGTGTACTGGAGTCTTCGCGACTTCCCACTTTGGGGTGCTGGCCGAGCAATACGCCAACGAAAACCCATACGCATTGATGGGCTTTCAAAGAAAGTCTTGCGACAGCTGCGCGACACCAAGTACTATTGCGGATGCCTTGAAAGGGATCGCGAGCGTTTCCAGGGGTGAGATGGCAAGGGTCGTCATCGTTGGTGGCAGTGACCTTGGTTTTTTGGCAGCGTTCTGCGATTATTTTCTAGGATTATCAGTCAAACTGACGACTTCCTCCGACACTCCTCTTTACACCACCAACGACCGTGATGCCCAAATCGTTTTTCTGTTCAAAAGGCCTCAAACTCCGCCGGATACGCCTTTGGCAGATTCTTCGCAATTGCAAAGCGTTCAGAAAACCTACGTTCTCAAGGATCTGAATTCTCTAATCAATTCGAGCATGGCAACTTCAGTATCAGCGGCCAGCGGAAGAGTACCTTGGAATTGCCTCTTCACCACCGTCTTTGGAGAGGATTTCGAAAAACTACTAAAACAACATGAGCAATGCGTTGGTCAAGCTATGGGAAGCGCTGCACGTATGCTTCTTGGCATTTCTCAAGCACATGATGACATTCCTAGAGAAATGATATCTGGCTGGCAGTGCTACAGTTCGACTGCATATGGCCGGGGCTTCATAGAGTCTACCATCACAATCTTCCCTGAACTCGCCGTCATGAAGCCAAATATGCTATCAGCGACTAAAAAATCCTTTTCCGCAGCAAAGGTTGCATACGAAAGTCAGATAACGACCCTCATACTTTCGTGTGGGTGCCATATTTGTACCGAAGACAAAACTAATGATGATCATGAACGCTTTTGCCGCGTAGCAATTTTTGAAACCATCCTCGCACTCGCGTTTCGCCTGGCAGATGTATCTATGGCAGAGAAACTCTTTCCCAAGCGATCAGGTATCCGAGCACAGTACTATTATCAAGTGAGGGAGCGTAGAGCGTCCCATTATACTAGACGGCCCATTAATATTGCCACCGGGGAAAGTTTGACCAGCATACTTGGTCCGTTTGCCCTGGTGATTTCCGACATTGTAAACCAGGGTGATAGCAACAGGATTGGCAGGTGCATGGAGATATTTACCGGATACTTTCAAGCCACCACCGAGGAGGCTGCAGTTGCGAATACCGGAATATGTGTCTATCTCGACTCGCTAGTGCAAGGCCCTTCAGACGATGCCGAAACATTCAGGAAATTGATCATCATTCCAGGAACGATCGAATTCAACGACCGTCCGTATACGACTATCTGTGACAGCCGCTTGTCTATAGATGCCCAGCGAGAGTGGCTGAGTTTCGCATCGGAATATCAACACTCGACGCTTTACGTTACCGAGACGTTGGATGGCCTACGATGCCATTTTGAACTGGGCATAGATATCCATTCAAAATATCCTAGCATAGCTATCGCTCCACAGGAACTGATACGCTTAGTCAACAAAGCTCGAGGATGGGCTAAATGCACAGGGAGGCAATGTCAGAGAATCACCGATGTGCCTGACGGTACGAACGTTGAAGTTGATTTTCTTGGAAATAAGGCTCACATCGTCACTGGTGATACCATCACCCGCTGCATAGCGTATTGCTTAGCTGAAAAATTGGAGTACGTGTATCTCACGAAGGACGAAGCGTGTGTACAATGTGTACTCAAGCTGGGCATGGGTGGCGGATTGAAGAAGTACTTCTTCACCTTCAACCGTTCGAAGAACGCAGATGATACAAATCGGTTCGTCATAGTTGGCGCTTGAACCTGAGACGTCATCTCGTCACATCCTGCATAAGGGGAAAGGTCAGCTGCTTTTTTTAATCCTCTGGAGGGTTGCTGCATATACCCCGCCGATAATGAAGATGAGGAGGAAAGAGGATAGAGATCTGGGAATGGGATAGTTAATTTCACGTGTAGGAAAGAAAAGGTCTTGCTCTGTAGGTATGTGAAAGAAGCACGTGAGTATTAGTAAAAACTAAGGTGGAGGCATTTTTCACACTAAGTAACAACACGTCTTGTAAGGCACCTTTACTTTTATGAGAAGTTTTTTAAGCAATAATACTGAAGCAGAATGATGATTGTTTAGAAAAGGTCTACTAGTTTTCTACTTACTCCTCCTTGCGTCTCTTGTAGATGAGTTGGTGACGTAGGGAACTTGTGAGATATAGTTCTTTTCCAACTGCGCAGCAAGGCGTCTCGGACTCGGGGTTTGGACTCCCGCAGGTCTATACATTGAGGAAAACTTATCTTTGGAGTATATCATTGATACGGGCAGTTACTGCTGATCGTTGTCTTGGAGGGAGGGATGGACTATGGGCGTTGCTTCGGCTGGAGACCTGAGTAATGGTTGATTCTGTAATCTGAACCTTCCTCAGTTTCATTATTGTGCACCCATATAGTGTGACTGTTTTCCTCGTCTTCAGCCGATGATAAGACCCAATTTTGCGATCGGTTTGGGACCCATACCAATCTATCTTTGGAATATATACGCGCAGTGCTCCTTAACCCCAGTGCCACGTATTCGAGTCCTATATTCTACGAAAAAGGTTATCTCTTAGCATCAATCGTAGATAAAGCAATGTAAGTTTAATAAGTTATGGTATGACCTGTTCCGATGCATGGGTGGAGGCAGCATTGAAAGAGGCAATAGTCAGGTGATTATATATTGGTATTACAGACTGCTCTAGCGATTTCATAAATCATATACGAAAACAATTACACTTTCGATAAGACGTTGTGTCTTGATGCTCTTATCCAAAAAAAACAACAACAGCCTCAATCCAGGCCGGGCGCTTCGACCATCTCTTCCGGTGCCGACGTGGGTAGGGGCTGTGCACTAGGCGGCGGTGCATGTGGAGGAATGTATGGGTACGTCTGTTTCACCCATGCCGCGTCCCTCATCGAGGGCACTTTCCCACCTTCAAACCACAGATACTGCATTTGTCCAGTCTTCGCATCGATGCTCTTCTTCAGCAAAGGGCACCACTCTGCACGTTGGAGACAAGCCTCGGTGGCGCCAATCGACGACTTGTAGAGCATGATCGAGTCCCAATCAAACACGAAACTCATGGATGCTGCATCATCTATGGTCATAAAGGAACGAAGATTGAATTGGTAGCGGTCGGCGTATTCGGGATTCGTGCAGAGCCGATCCCTGATCTGGGTGTCCGTGAGGTGAACATCCATGCGGGCGGCTTGGTTGTGTGCCTCCTGGTACCCAACAACGTACTCGCATTGAAAGAGCATGTGTTCGTCGCGGTCTTTGCGTTGGTGCTCATGCCCAAGACCCAGGACTGTGTGTTGTTAGCTAATGCTTTGTGCGCGGTAAGCGGGCAGTGGAGATGGGCGTGAAACTTACCGTGTCCAAACTCGTGGGCGATCGTAGAGGCGTCTCGCTTCGCAAGTGTTTTTCTCGAGATTTCCATCGTGTGCGTCCCGGGTGCAGTTGCCACGTGGTAGCCTGCCCTCGACTTGTCTTCATCACCGATATAAAGTTCCAAGGCGTCTGCGGGCATGTTTGGATTCCTAATGGTGGCGGCGTCGTCCTCATAACAAAGTACCGTATTTCCGTTCTCATACGTGGCCTCGACGACGACAAGCGCATGCCCTGTTGCTTCACTTGTTCTACCTCCAAGAGCGGTAGCCCACATATCGATACCTTGCTCAAAGAGGCATTTGAGATCGTTGCGAACTGCCCGGGTTTTATAACAGTAACGGATGTAGACAACGTTGTTGTGAGGGTGTCTAGGCCATTCCACGCCATCGGACGCCCTGTGGAGATACGATATAAACCTCTTTTCCGGTACAGTAGACTGTGTTGTGTTTGGGACGGCCGAGGTGATGCTTTCAGTGGTGGATAATGACCAGTTCTTTGGTGGAGAAGCCGATAACGAGGAAGAGACAGAAATTGAGGAAAATTCAGAGACCCAGGAAGAGTCAGATGCATGTGATACAGCTAAGCTGACACTGAGGGCGTAAAGCCAGCTAAAGGTGGGTTGCTTAGTTAGGACTGCTTGCACCATTGCAGGTACTCAAACTTACCAGATTAGGATATTTATGATATGCATTTTGAAAGCTTCTCGTGTCCGTAGTACTCGGATATAGCGAGTTTCTTAAGGTATCGTAGAGGGAAGAGCGCGAAGGAAGACTCGTCGGGTGTGAGAGTAGATCGACCGCAGTGGGGATGGTGGCCAAATAAGAACTCGATTGAAAGTTGAACGAGCAAGAAAGGGAAGGGGAAGAAGTCTGGAGATGCTGTTTATATAGGTACGGAGTGGGTGTACAAACGCAGTAGCGTAATCTTCGTGACTTGTTGACATGATAGAATCAGTGGTTTGGATCCGACTTCCATGTTTTTTCACCGATAGATAGTGCCGGTGAATGGGTATGCCGCTGAAGCGCTATCTTGCGTGGCTTAGGAAAGCGAGGGAAAGGTGCCTTTTCTCTGATGCGTCATCTTTCTCCTGATGGTTGAACGATGGTTGAAAAATGGTTGAATGGGTTCAGGGGTAGTTGTAGACAAGTAGTTGGGCCTACCACATTTCTAGGTGTCTAGGTAGAAGTCGGCTTTAGCTTTATAGAGACTGCGTTTACACATGGCAATCTAATTGTTTCCCATAAGAAGACTAAACAAGGAGTCACAGGGAATTATGGCAAAGCTGTAAGAGCAAGCATTTAGCAAACGGACAAACGAGCAGTAATGGGATTCGTGGGTTAGATCTACATGTAACTGTTCATCCCCATTTGAAGTATAACGACTGCTTGGTCATCGAGTAAGACGGCTAGATACTCGAAGTGTATTTCCTCGGGGGCAAGGTTTCTGATAAGCAGTTTGAGAGTTTTGCGATGTGCATGATATGTGTTTGTTTTGTTGGTGGCGAGTTGAAAGATAACAATCAAGCAAGATGCGGGAGCGTGAGTGGAAGTCTAGGAGAAAAATAGAATTATAAAGCAGACATGATAGGAAATATGGGGAAATGGGTAGTATCGTTGGGTTATCTTTGGTTTATAGTATCTTTGTAGGGCTGTAGTTAGGTTAAATTATTTCCGGAAAGTATAAGTCCCGTATTCTATTTGTATATACCGAGTTTTTTCTTTACCCACTGTTAGAAGAAAAGAAGAAGAAGATAAAAAACATCATGTACCTATGTTTCTGCTTGTTACATGATGGCGAAGGAGCAAGCGAATAGTACTGGCAAAATCCCATGTAATGTTTCCGACTTATCCAATGACGAAAGAATTCGATTTTCCATAACAGCAATAAAGATAGGCACTCTGTGTGATTGAAAATAAAATACATTTTCCGTCGACAAAATTTCACTCAATACATTGTAGACACTAAACAATAGGTCTCCGATGACTGGGAGCAAGCAGCCACGCTTAGGCTGAGCACGACAATTTCATTTTTGGTTCGCTAAGAGCTGATACCCAGATAGACGGTAAAGGCACTAGAAACTATATCATGGCCTCCCCACATTGAAAAACCAGAAACAGATCCTACTCTATTGCATCTTCACATCTTCCTCGCTGTTACTTGCTCCTCACCACGAGCGCACCCTCACTCCTACCACCAAAACAACCACCAAAATTCCCAAAATGTACCTCTCCATCCACCTATTTACCCTCTTCTCCACCCTCACCCTCGTCTCCGCCTTACCCAAACGTACGTCCCCCAAACCCCCTCCCCAAACTTCCGCACTAACAACCCCACAAGACGTACCCCTAACCTCACACAACACCACCACCCTCAACGCCGCCCTCAATGCCCTCTCCGCCTCCCTGGACCACACCCCATTCTCCGCAACCACCAACCTCGAATCTGTCCACCGCCACAAGAATACTCACTGCCACGGCGTCGCCAGACAATGCGCAAAAATGTACAACTACAACCAAAACACAGACCTCTCGTACTCTATATTTGCGCTCACGGAAGTCAACGAGACGCGCGGATTCCACGCGCTCGAGCCGATTAGTTGCGTGTTGTGGCATAAGGGAGATTACTTTCATCCGAAGGATCCGGTGGTGCTGCAGGAGCCTAAGGTGGGGTTGGTGAGTTTTTTATCACCCCTTTTTTCAGTTTTTTGGATGATTGGGTTCCTGATGTTTTTGCAGTGTGCCTACTATCGCTATCTCGATGACTGCGAGTGCGGTGTCAAAACGGTTCCTGGGCGACTCGCGAAGTTGGCTGCGTTCAATATTGTTAAACACGGGTGTGAGTATTGTACGTATCCTCCATACTATCCTTCCATGCCTTCTTCTTACTTGCTGACACGATTATACAGGCGGAACCACCCCTCTCAACAAAGTTCAACCGCATTTGCAGGGAGAGTTCTACATTGACTATACTACGGAGCCTTGCAAGTTGGAAGATGGGAAGTATCTAGGTGCTTGTCCGTAGTGGGTTAGTGTCGTAGTTGTTTCGCTGGTTTGATTTGTTACAGAAGGAGTTTAGTAAGTTTGCAGCAACATTTTACAAGGTTTAAGGACTAGGAATTAGACCCTGTGAGTTTGGTATGCACGGAATTTCTTAGCAGCGTTTCAGTTCAACAACGCTTTGAAGTATGTTTCATGACGAGGAAAGATGGTGTTGTATTGATGATATGAAACCAGCTGCGTTAGGCTTAGAGTCCTGGAAGGATAAAATGGGAGCATTACCATAGTGCAAATACCAAGCTTTCTTTTCAAATACATCGTTCTCCAATAACAACCCCTACGCCTTTTGCGCTCTACACATTGGCAATGAAAGTCTCAACAGCGAGAAATGGTGAAATCCATCGTTATGTTAGGAGCTAAGTAACTATGTAAGTGGTACGAACGAAATAAATGTGCGCATTGCCTAGACTGGTAACTAAGGGGCCATCTATCTGCGTATTTAGGTACATCAGATGGACACGAGGGAATTGGAAAACGAGATTTTCTTTCTTCACTGATTACTAGCAAGTGTGAAACAAACACCCCCAGTGCCTACGCATTACAGGTTTATCTCGACATCTTGACAAGATTATCTTGTTCGTCTTGAGCAACTTTTACCCTCAGAGGCGGCGTTGAGCTGCATTTGACCTAGGGTTCAATCTCCTCAGTTTGCTTAAGAAGCCATGTTCTGTGCTGGGCTTGCTAAATGATCGATCGATATGGTGGGTATCATAAGTGTTCGTATCGCCGAATTCCCTCAAAAACTGTTTACACACTTTTGCATTCCCGACTTATATACAACATATATGTGTTAATACACCACCTAACCTCCCACGAGCTGTCCAAAGCAAATCTCGCAAGGGCAAAATACTACTCTTACAAACCCTCAGTGCTCAGGGGTTGAAAGGGTAGAAATGCCTAACAAACTGTACATCCGTCACCGATGGCACCTTTGGGCCGTCCATCCCCTCGTACTGCGTCAAATAAACCCGATTCGTCGCCGGGTCAAACGTCTTCTTCACGAGTGGACAGAACCTCGGGTCGGACATGCAATTGTACGACGCGGCGCCGGCCGAGGACGCGTACAACATGATGGAATCCCAATCGAAATTGGAACTCAAATCGGGAGCGAACCTCTCGACGTGAAAATTTCGGATGTAATTGAAGTTGTACAGGTCCGCAAAGGTGGTGTCGAGGCACAGGGCGTTGCCGATCTGGGCATCCGTCATGTGCGGGTTGGCTGCTTTGGCCGCGTGGAACGAGGGCGCGAAACCATTTATAGCTGCGCACTGGAAGTGGATATATTGGTCTCCTTGGTGGGTGTTAGTGGTCTGTTGATTGGGTTAGAGGTGGGTTTTCGACGACTTACGGTCTGCTCGTTGATGCTCATGGCCCATGCCGAAGATGTGTCCGATCTGGAGTTGGTTAGCGGAAGGTAGAATGTAAGGCGTGGGACGGAGATGAAATTACCTCGTGTGCTACTTTGTGGGTCAGTTGTTGGTTTAATGAAGCCCGAGAGATCTCCAGGTAATGCCTCGCCGGCCCACCATGTGAAGTCCAACCAGTTGACGCACGATCTGGTGTGTCCACGATGCGAATCACCACGGTATCCTCAGGCATGTACCTGTTCCATGTGCGTCCGTCCGCTTCGTAGCACAAATACACGTTTTTCTGGTCGTCTTTTGCCTCTGTCGTTACGATTGCATGCCCGGTTTGTTGGCTCGCCTTACCCCCGAGAGCCGCAGCCCAGAGACCGAAAGCGTTGTTCACAATGCATCCTGCCTGATCGCGTGTCTGCTGGTCGGCGAAACAATACCGGATATAGACCTTGTTGTTGGTATGTCGTGGCCATGTGGTACAGCCGTCCGTCCCGAATACTGCCAGCCATCGCTTCTCTCGTGCCTTTTTGGATTGGTCGTTTTCAATCCATAGAGGATTGTTTTTTGATACGATTTTGTCGAAATCCGCAGCGTTGACGTATACGAAGTTGTCGGTGTCTATGGTCGAGACGTCGGTGTTTGAAGACGATGCGTTGACTGAGGAGACGTGAACCGGCGAGGCGTCGAACGAAGAGGCGTCAAACGAGGAGACGTTCACCGAGGGGACATTGACCGAGGAGGCATTTAACGAGGAAGCATTGACCGAGGAGGCATTTAACGAGGAAGCATTGACCGAGGAGACATTGGCCGAAGAAACGTTCACCGAAGAGACAAAAACCGAGGCGGAGGCAGTCGCAGTCGCGAGTTCAGAACCCAGCGAGCCATCTTGCAATATATTCGCAGCAGCTAAGCTCAAGCCTAGCGCCTGTAATCACCTATGTGCCACTTAGTCAACTTTCTCGTATAGTACATCGCGTAGACTCTACTTAGACATATACTGCATGTAGTAAATTCGACTTACCATATCAGAACGTGAATGAAATTCATGTCGAAGTCCTTTTCTCTGGGTTTAGAGGATCGTTGGTGTAATGTGATGAAGAGAAGACTCATGGAAGAGGTAAAATAAGAAGAAGTAGTCCTTTCGAGATTGGTAATCCAGGAAGGTTGTATGTGCTTGTTGACCGAGTCGTTGATGGAAATGTGAAGAAATCCGTAGGGCTGTTGATTTTAATAAGGAGGAAAAGGCGCTACTAGCCTACTAGCGGGATGCCGAGATCTGTGCTCTGGGCTAATATTTGCCCTGCTGTGCTGTGCGTTTGTTTATGGGGGTGTGAAAGGTGATTGTGGTGGTTGAAGTATATGCTCGTTTGTGCTCGTGGTTCGAGACCTCGATCTTTCACGCAAAGACTGGGTGGTTGAAAGTTAGTCTCGAGTCTGGTTGACTCACCAGCCTTGGACGAAGCAGTCCAAAATGTAAAACTTCGGAATTGTGATAGTAAGTGTTACAACCTACAACCTTCTCCTTTGGCTGCTCAGTTGTAGGTAACAGTGGCTCTCTATTGGAAGACGTTAATTCAATGGTCAGCCGAGAATATACACGCATAGAGGTATTATTGTGGTTCCTTCTTGTGGACTCGTACCGCGCCTTATCTATGATGAGTGTTGTTGTGTTCGGGGGTGTGACAGAGCATAAAAAAATCACCGTCGAGGCCCAATACTTAGATGTGAAGGAACCCTAAATATCGTATGCCCACTTACAGCGCCGCTTGGGCGTGCCAAGTAATATCTCAATTTGTTACATTGTAGGTTGAAGCGTATGATTAACTTCAACATTGGCTATATAGGCTGCCACCTTTGCAGTTTTTAAAATATAATTACTTACAAGCATAAAGTGTTTCCGCATAACTACGAGAATCATCAATATAATTAGTGTTGAAACTTTTCACAGCAAAGTATGCTAGCCAAACTGAGTGACCTTTGGAAAAGAAAATTCCCAATATTTAATTTGGGGATGCAAATCCGACTCTCTCCAATGCTTCTTCAAGCCTATAAAAACCTCTCGTCAAAGTCTGGGCCGAGCTAAGCTGTTGCGAAAACAGTGCGATAACTTCTTCTCTCATATCTTTCGAGCACGAGGGTTTACCATTATTCCAAAATGTGCGAAATCGAGCGTCAAAACATATGCCAACTGCAACCGGAGTCCTCAGCACCAAACGAGGAAGGGTTAACTTTGCTGCGCAGCAGCGAGGGCCCGCTCTAGTCAATACATCTGCGTACCTCCGGGTGGGCAACCGCGGGATCTACCGCTGAGCCTCAAGATTCAAGACACAAGTCTACTCAGAGACTGGCCTGTATATACTCCTCAACCTCCAGCCAACCCATCAAATGAACGGTCAGTAAGTACCCCAGCGAAGATCCTGACAGCGTTTGCGAGCAAGTTCACACGCATTATGGAGTTTGTAAAACACACTACCATATGTACCATTTAGCCATCACTTGAACCTTACTAAACAGTAGAAGAACAACCTACAACAAGCCATCTTCCTTCTTTACAGCAAATACTTCATATGGGATTTCATTCACGTTGGCGCTGGGATGTTCTATGTAATGGAAATCGAGAATGGTATATGCCTTGGACGATTGGAAGGGCGGAACGGTGTGGATGAAGCAATGCTCAACGGAGGAGGAGGAGGAGGAGGAGTGGGTTGATGAGAGGAAGTTGTTGATGATGGTGATTCCTCGAGCTCGTATCTCACATTATATTGAAGGACAATTCGTTTTGGGCGATTTTTAACATCCATTTCAGCAATGTGATGAGGTGATGGTGGGATTATATCTCTCCGACTTAGATATCGATTGATTCGTGAAAGGACACTCAGTTTCTTGGCGATAACTATTGGGCAAGGTGTAACTCTCTCTACACCCAGTCTAGGTCGTTTATTTCTACTAGTGGGTTATTTCTAGGATTAATCATGGGGAATAATTTTGAAATGTTTGACGGCACGCAAACGATACAATGTATTCTACTTTCGATCATATGCCGTACGGCGATCTAGCCTGCGTATCTACGTACATTACTTGCCTCTACCAACACCCATAAGGTGGAAAGGGTTAGGCAAAATAGACGAAACAAAGGGTATATCCTACGCCCCCTCGAAATTTCAAAAAAAAAAGAGCCTCCCAGATACATTTCTCGTCTCTGATTCACAGTTGGAGATGAGATTGATTTTGTGCTTACGTACGGGACGAAGCACAACACGAGTCACTTATGAACTCCTCTTTCCGTACGGCTCGAACGGAAAGATGGCAGCCACAGCAGCCATGACGACGTACAGAGCAGCGCAGATGTAAATCGGCACAGGCGTCGACGTATCCGCGACGGTAGCAATAACAGCCGAGAGGATACCCATGACGCGATTCGCGCTGACGGCGAGGCCGTTGCCCGTGCCGCGGTGCGCGCTGGGCAGCACCTCGGGCGTGTACGCGTACAGGGTGCCGTAGTAGATGTTGAGGCAAAAGTTGACAATGCACGTGAAAGCGACGTTCTGCGTCTGGGTCCGGACTTGCGTGTACGCGAAGAAGAAGACACACGTGACCAGGGCGCCGATGACCATAGTGTATTTGCGCCCGAGGAACGGGAGCTGGCACATCCATCCTGCGAGCACGGGACCCCAGATACCCGAGAAGTTGACGAGCGTGTAGTTGCGCCATTGGATGTACGATGAGGTTTCGCCAAATTCGGCACCGCGGGATTTGAGGTATGTGGGGAGGAAGACGTTGTAGAGGGGGTAGGCGAGGCCGATGAGGGTCCACGAGAGCCAGATGAGCGCGGTGGAGATGCCGATGCGTCTGGTGGAGAAGAGACCTTTAAGGTGAACGGTCACGTGCGAGGGGCTCCATTTGGATTTGCCGGAGCTCTGGGCAACGCGGTCGACGGTACCACATGCTTCGAGCTGCTCGACTGTCAGGCTGCACGGACGGTTGTACTTTGCCGCGATTTCCTGGAGGATGGCGACGCATTCGGTGTCTTTGCCTTCGCCAATGAGGAACTTGGGGGTTTCTTTGAGCCGGATCACGGTTATGCGGAGGATGCTCATGACGAAGACGAGCGCGCCCGAGGCGAACCAGACGTATCTCCAGCCCTTGTTGTTGTCATAGGTGCATGGTGCTGCGTCTGGGACCAGGGCAGGGTCAGAACACGAGTAGTTGGGGAGGAAAGCCCAGGCGAAGAATCCGGCAATCAGCTGTCCGATACCTGCGTACCCAAAATGTTAGTATGTCCATTCTTTTTCTCTGGATACAGCAGCGGTTCCGGGTTCCGTATCCATTTCACTTTTATATTGACTTTTTGGGTCATTGCGTCAACGACTCCTTACCAAAAGCAAAGCGACCAAAAAAGGGTGACGAAAGGAAAAACACGTTACTCACCCCACCACGCAGCCATCAAAGTTAACATCCATTGTCTGCTACTCGGCAGGAGCTCCAAGAATACCTAATGTTGGGGGTACAAAGTCAGCTCTGCCCAAATAGGAGGGATCCGGTGACCACGTGATATTTTGGTACTACTTCGTTCCGGGAAAACGTACCGCGGTATCAAGCACGAGATTGCCTCCTCCACCGAAGGCGCTGAGGCATACAAATAGGCCTAGAACAATCCAGTTGGGAGAGGAGCCGGCAACAATGGCAAAGATGGAACAGATCATCAAGCTGACGTTGAAGGCGAACTTGCGACCGATGATGTCGGCACTCAAGCCCCAGAAAAAGGCGCCGGTGAGCATACCGACATAGGCGGCGATGGTCAAGCCATACTGGTACGAGGGGTGAAATTCGAGAGTGGCCTGGCCAGCGATGATGGATTGGATGAGCAGGATGAGCGAGTCGACGGCATATCCGAAACCGTTGAGGACGAAGAGCTTCCACTGGTAGCCTGTGAAGCCGATTTCGTCAATGGCGTTGTTGACCAGATGCATCTTCTCGTTCAGGACGGGGTCCGTCGACTCGAGCTGGAGGATGTCGCCCTTCTGGATGGAGACGCTGTCGGTTTGGTGCAAGCCTGTGGCTGCTTCTCCTTCGACGTCGCGATCATCGTGGGCCACGATTTTCTTGTCTGTGTCTTGAGCCGAGGCCATGGTTGCTGTTCTCTTTGTAAGAAGAATTGAAAAAGAAGGCGAACATGCAAATCATGGTGCACGCGGGAACCTGCCCAAGATAAACACTCGACTCTTTCCAAGCCGACGGGTTGCGAAGCGAATGGTGTACAAGGGCAAGCCCCCACGTGCCCCCTATGTCATTGGTCCAAGCCATCCCCCCACATGCAATCTCATCCTTCGATCTCTTGGCCTCGACGGTTCCATCTTGACCCTAGCCAGCCTACTGTACTACGTGTCCTACATATATGTATGTAAATGTCTGTTGAGCAGCCCGTGTTTGCTGCAATGAAGCAGAAAATACTCATTCAAATGACGCGGTGCATGCCAATACCATGAATTCGCTGACCAAGTCATCTGCGGAGAAGGACAAAAAATCTCCATGGGGCGGCACGTAGGCGGGTGGACGAGCGGGGAGAGCTAACACCTAAACATCAGTCCGCCTGTCAGCAGTGATAAGCTCAGACTGAAAACTCGGACTTTTACCTGCCTCAAATGTAACCCTTCTCATCACCAGTTAACCGAGCAACACGACCACCAACATCAGCGTCAATAATGCACCCATGACATCGCTCGTTAGGCATTCTCACTCTAAAAAGTTATCAGCTACATAATCTACCTTCATATCGCATACCATGCCGTTACATCGTAGTCGGAATCGACAACATGAACAAAGAGTCTGTCGTCCCATGATACCCGCAGCGATAGCCATACAAATCCTGTAAATCCCTTGATCAAACACCCCCCTTTTCCCAAAAACGCCGAGCTACCGTGGAGCAGCGGGTATAGCAGTACAACGCCAGCCTTCTGTAACTCCCGAAGACAGTGCAAAAAACAATCAAATGCCACAACCCTGACACCTAAACAAAGACAAACATCGGGACTCGTAGCCCTGATGGCAATAGAAACTTTGGGTACCACCTGTTAATCACGACTGCTGGGGCGTTTGTGTGGGAGTATTTTCCTCTGTGCTGGCAATCGCCTTTTCCTCTACAGATTCCATAGCGACCGGCGTCGGGGCTATCCTCCTTTTCTTGGTGCCCTTCTGTCCCTCGGTTTCTAACGCTGCGTCCAACTCCCTCTTTTTCGAAGTCGAGCCAACGTCTTCGCGTTCAGATTCGCTCTCTCGCCGTAGACTAGCGCTGCTGGCACCCGGAACACCGCTGACCGAACTACTCGCGCTATGCGTGCCGTGGCCCGGGGCTGGTGTAAGTGGAGGCGTCCACAATGGCATGGCACCTACGGGGCCCGAATTTGCCGCTGCAATTCCTGGGACCGAAGCCATTGATGGTGTGGGTGCATTCATGGTGGCAGAATCACCTGCCCCAGGTGCAAAGGACGACGCCGTAGCAATGCTCGATACCGAATTACTTCTTGTAGGACTACCCGGTCTTGCGGGAATAAATGAACTCGGGGATGCGGGAAATCCCGCCGATGGCTGCTTTGGTAGCGCCGTCGTAGCAGTAGCGGCAGCAGCAGCAGAACTGGAAGATGCAGTGGGAGTTTGGATCGGTGTGGAATGGTTTGATGACTGCGAGTTAGCGGTATTGATCGACGGCGTTGCGTTAGAGCGTGTCTGGCTGCCAATCGGACCGGTATATTTTTCTCCTAGCTCTCCAGGTGCAAATGTCAAACTAGAGCAGAAACCATCCGAGGAGCTCATAATCAAAGTGCTTCCATCATTGGACCTATCATATGTTAGTTTCAGATACACATTGAGCTAAAATTTGAAAGACCAATTACCATGTGAGATCTGTGAATGTGGCGAAGTGCAGATTGCTGACTATACACAAAGGCTTCTGCTGCTGCGTATCGTACACGTGGATAGCATCCTGCGTTGCCACTGCATAAACCATCCGATACGGCAAAGCAAATGCTGACACGGGGCCAGGTGGCGGATTGGCGGTTGGTGTGGAATCGGGCTCGGCAGGTTTCGGTGATGCAGCTGCCAGACTCGGTGATGGCGAAGTCGCACTTGCGAGCGGAGGCGGTTCCATGGAAGCATGCGAGGTGGGGGCTTTGGAGGGCAAGGCAGGTTCGGGCAATGCGCATAGATCGTCATCATCAGTCGAAGAAGTATCAATCGTGATCTGCTTGGTCGGGGAAACGGCCTGGCGTAGGGTATAGTATACTGGAGAACATCGAACCGCCACAGAGGGCTTCTTGTGGCCTGGGAGATAGGCAACGGGGGGCTTATTCAGACCTGCCCGAGTGTAGATGTATACGGTGTTGATAATCTCCTCGGTTGGCCGAATTTCGCTAATGGCCGGATGTACTGTTTTGTACTGGCCAGAAGGAGTAAATAGCAGGCTGCCGTCCGAAGCAAATGATAGACGGCGGAAAAAGGACGTAAACGTTTCGTTTGCGTACAATGGAGCATTACGAACGCCCAATGTACCAATGCTGCTGGCGCTAGGAGAGTTGGGCATCACAGCTGGCAGAGGCATCGAGGGTGCCGGGGAGGCGGATCGACGCATGGACGGCGACGAGCCAAACGACGACCTTCGGCTGTGCGATGTAGGCGGCGGGTTCATAGGAAGAGCCAGGGACTGGGGAGTGCCCGGCGCCGAGGGGCCTGGAGAGGCTGCAATTGCTGAATCGTGAGAGACAAAGGAAGCACGAGTGCCAAAGTCAGGTGGGGCTGGACTGTTGGAGGATATTCGACGAGGAGGCAGGTCCATCTTGGTGACTTTGCTGTGCTGCGAGAGTGAAAATTGACCGTCCTTCGTTTTCAGATTGTAAATGTGCACCGAGCGATCCGACGACTGCGTAGCAACGTATTCGTTAAGCGGATCCCAAGCGACACCCTGCACATAATGGTGGTGCTCAGCGATCTGACGCACACAAGTTCCTAATGACACTTAGAATCGGGTCGGGTTGGCTGGGTTGCATTGGGGGCCAGTAGTACCTGCTTGAGCGTTGTATATCCTGGCAATATTGTCCATACTACCCGTAATGAAGAAGACGCCATCCGGAGACCAGGCCAGGTCGTAGATTTCGGCCACAGAGCGGCACATACGCTGCACCCTCCAGTTTTCCTTGTTCTCGTAGCCATCCTCGAAGCTGGTAGTTGCCGCTTGGTTCTCCGCGGGAACCCAAAGGAGGGTGTTGCCGTCGTCACCGGCTGAAGCCAGTATCTCACCTGGTCCCTATTAGTGTCTGGTGACGGCGTAGCACGGTTGGGGAGGCTGCACTCACCGCGTGGAGACCATCGGACGACATTGACAGCTTGTGTGTGTTTTGTCAGAGTGGAAAGGTAGGTAACCTTGCGATCCTCGCCGTTGGCATCGACCTTCCAAAGCTGCGATTGTCAGCAAAGCTCCATGATGACATGTACAAGGAGTGGGGAAAACATACCCGCACATTATTATCACCGCCAGCTGTAGCCAATCGACCTTTGCCATGGGGCTCAAAGTGAGCCGAGTAGATGGGCTGGTTTTCATTGTGCCAGGACACCAGCAGCGGGGCGGCCTTCATAGTGCACGCTGTGGCAGCTGGCCAGCGGACTTGAGGATGGTTGGCAAGGCTGGATGAGCAACGAGATGTGCGGATGAATGGAAGAGGAGGTGGATGCGGAGGTGTGTCGAATTATTGGGTGGTCGAATTCGGTCCTGAGACGGGAGTAAGGTACGATGAACGGGTAACGAGATAGCTAGGGAGGTGAGGGCGGTGGAAATGTAGGGTAGTGAATGCTGGGAGCGGAGAATGGACCACCAGCTATCGTGCTCATGGGCCGAAAGACGGGAACAATGGTGGTAAGTTCTCAACAGAAGTGCGGAACGGCGGGATGGTGGAGTGGAGAATCAAGAATGGAAGATGGAGATTGGAAATTGAGCGAAGGAGGATGAGCAGGCGTGGGCGGGACAATTATTAGCAGTCAACGGATGGATCGATGAGTGCAGTGCGGTGCTGCACACAGGCACACAGGCACAGACAGACAGGCACGGCCAAGCCCAAGGCAGGGAAGACACGACCGTGAGAGCTTCGATCGCGTCCGACGCGCGGTCTAACCCAATCCGGCCTTAATGGGAACGCGTCAAATCGGATCGGACAGGCCAATCAGACACACACTCACACCCACCCCATTTATCCATCAACCACGCACCTACCTACATTCAAGTACTGTACATGCTCGCCCTCAAGAGGACTGTCCTCGTGTTCTCTCTCGACCTCCTGCCTTCCTTTTCTTCTTGCTTTTTCCGGCTGTTCTGTTTTGTTTTCTTTTACCGTACCGTCGTCTCATCTCGGAGATACACCAGGTGTGTCACTAGGAACGGCGGGACGGCGAGCGGGAGGAGCAGCTGACTGACTAGACCATGGGCAGCGGTAGAGAGACAAAGCAACCCGCACGCACTGCACGCACGAACCATTGAATTCACTGCGCTCCGAGGCGGCCATTAACTTACCTATCGTGATTATTACAGCACCTTAACGATTCACCTGCAACCATGATGAAGTGACGCCTACGCCCCATCGAGCCAGCCGTGCATGCGTCGGCCAGCCAACAGCAGCCCTTGCTCTGCCTTTAGGACTCTGCGGCGTCGGCTCGGGTCAGACTCACCTCACTCGCTCGTCTCGTCTCGTCGACCTGAGGCCTCCACGCTCCTTACTCCTAGTTATGCATGCCATGGCACGCCATGGCCCACGGTCGGGCATCTTGACTGGCCTGCTTCCGCATGCATAATGGTTACAGTAACCTTCACTTGGAGGGAGCTGAGACGGCAGACGAGTGGCCATGGGAACGCTCGTTGGCTGTGGCATGGCAAAGGATGCCCATCCGGGCGAATTGAATGGCCATGCGCACAGTGCACACCCTTTCCCCGCTCCTCCCCTAGACAACCCTACTACCCGCCAAGTTAGTCAACTGAACCTCTACTCGAATCATACATACTGCACCATTACACCAAACTTCCGTCCATTCATCACTGCGCTGCCTTGCACTAGTTACACCTCACCTTCGCAGCGAAATATCCTCGTACCACCAAATGCACTCCACCTTGACCCAGAACCATCGCATCCACGCAGTGCACACACACAATTTCGTTATCGGGGCAAAACCCCGATCACGTCTCGGTGAACGTTTGGCTCGTTGTGAGCGCGGACCACAAACTCAACGGGAATGGGCCGATTGTCTGTGCCTGGCTGTAAGCGTGCCAATTTAAGAAAGTGGTTCCCGTTTCAAAGCAAAAATAATGTCGCTGCTGCGTCTTCCACCCCGCTGCACATTGGAGGGGAATTGTCGTGTGCTTGAGCAATACAGCGTCTCACATATACAGCTCCTCTGCTGCCCTCTACCCATGGAACAACCTGGTCCGTCCCATGTGTTCCTATCAAGATTCGATGGCGATACGAAACATACCTACAGTTATAAATACGAACAGCTCTTATCATATCATGAATACAAAGGGATGCATGTTGTCGACCCGCTCGCTTCTCACTCGCCGTCACATTAGCAACATCCTTCTGCCCGGCCCCCAATCCCATCACGATCCCTCGCTCCCTCTCACTTGATCCCCACAGCCTTCAAAAACTCTTTCCTCTGCATCGCGCCCTGCGCACCCGCTTCAACCGCCTTGACCACCTCTGCCATCGTCTCTACCTCGCGTATACCGCTGCCGTGCCCAAACTCCCACAACCCTTCATCCTCGTATCGCACCTGGAATGCTTGCCAATTCTCCGCCTTGAGCGTACTGATGTGCTCGTTGACCGCCGAGGCAGGCCCAGAGAAGATCATGATGCCCGGGTACCCCGGTTTGGTGGTTCCGGAGAGCAGCGGCGGCGAGAGCGCGAGCTTGCGTTTGGTGAGCGCAAGGAGGTGGTGGAGCCACACAATGACTGTCTTGCTTGTGCCTGCCTCTGCTTCGGAGCTACCGGCTGGTGCTGAGTTACCTGCACTTATGCGTGTGTCTGTGGATGCTGTTGTTTGTGAATCATGACCGCCGTTAGTCTCCACTACGCGCTGGAAACATGCGATGATTGCATCCAACATCTCCTCGCCTTCTTCCAGACCCGCTGCTTGTACAGCAGCCTTTGTCTGATCTCGTAAATCCCTCTTCACCGCGTCCCGCGCAGAAATAACGTCTGGGAACCCAGCATCGGGATATGCATCTGGAAGACGAAGTTGCAGAGCCGCAGTTTGATCCACAAACTTGACCTCGCGGCTTTTGTCGTTCCATTCCATTTGCTCGGGATACATGGCCTGCAGGAGTTCCAGCTCGAGCCCTAGACGCGATTCATCCTGCATTTCTGGCATAATCTCCTCGCTGTTTACCCTTTCTCTTACCCGTCTTTCTCAGCTTGTCCGGAACAGGCTGATGACGGTTTCAAGACGTGTGTGTATGTTCCAAGTATAGAACGGTCCCAACGCCAGCCAAGCGAGACGAGACTGCACGGACTATTTTTGTATCACGTGGATCCTTCTCTCACGCCTCAACATGAACCTGGCTGCATGTGCAGTTCAACAACATTTGTAGATTCGTATGCATTCCATCATCAAGCAAATACTTGCGCTTCTCCTCGAACGGCTGACTCGATAGATTTACGTATTTCTATCTTGGTCCGCAATAATACAGTAAGTATCACGATGAACTACGTGCCATTTCGTATTAGCTCAGGCAACGACAATCTTACTTGTAAAACGCCTAAGCCATTCACATAGTTCCAAAAATTCTGTCGGTAATGATTCTTTATTGGAGATGATGCATTGTACGTATGTATGTTGCCTCGCTAATTCAGCTAAGACCACCAGGCTGGCAGAAGAATGCTCATTTCTCCTTGAAGAATCTGGGGAAAGTTGATACGCAAGTATAGTAAATCTCCTGCGCGACCTCCAACCTTGTTGTTCTTTCTATTGTCTGCTAGTGTGAGAAAGAAAGTCTTAGGGTAAAATGAATCACCATGCATGCACGTCCTACCCTCGACGTATTCTTCTCATACTTTTCTGATGTGTTTATACCTCAGATTCTTTTGAAATACGCACTCGTTTAAATCTGTAGTTTTGGTTCTAAACACTGGCACTCAAGGTAGACATCTACAAAGTCTCAGGCAAGTTCGGAAATAGCTATGGCAGACTAAGGGCCTCAATATAGGCTTCTCCCCTCGCTTTTCTTCGAGCACATCAATCTACTCATCTCCGCCCCCGCATTTTCTGTAGATGTTAGGTATTCCTGGGGACTCTGGGGGTTCTTTGCTGTTTTGTGTTGAGCATGTAGCGGCGGGTATAAAATGCGTGATGTTGAATATAGACAATGTCTAACGACCAAGCCCACAGCAGCGTTCAAGGGGGTAGATACGTAGGCGCCCTCTCTAAATCCAACATGAAATTTGAACTTTGAATTGATTCTCACAGAGTATGGCTACCCTGGGTATCGATACGGGTAGGGGAAACACTTGGCAACGTTCTCGGCCAGGACGGGCACACAGGCAACTGTTTGCGCACGTGATTTCTAAATCCAGCGTATTAGACAAGGTCGAACTATATATACTCTATTGAAGGGAGCAATTGCATTGGGATGCGCACCCATCAGATGAAAATCAGTTAATAATTATCTAGTGTACATCGTGGGGAGTAGATCACCTGGACACTGTCCATTAGCTGTTCATCTTGGTTCTGACGAACCTCTGTGTTCTCCACATTCTAGCTCAGCCACCGCAGCGATTGTCTTCATTCCAGCATCAATATTTTCCATAAAGGATCATACAAAGACCCATGCGCCTGAACATCACCGTGTTTCTCCCTCAATCCCTTGCCCCTCGAGCAAGTACATAGGACATATCCCCAAGAAAGTCTCCAACACTCATAACAAAACCCTTCCACTCACCCACCGCTATCTCATCATCCAGACGAGGTGGTTGGTATTTATTAACCAATTCGATCTCTGTGAGAATCGCATCAATCATTTTAGTGGCTCGAGGCATGCTCAACACAGTTACCCATCGATCATGGACCATTTCAAAAAACAAGGCAATGCTTCCATGGGGAAGCCGCTCTCCCATATCCCCATTCTTCATGATTTGATGCACGGTTTGGATGAGATCGACATCGAGAGCGCAGATTTTTGGGTGTTTGGACTGGTGGAGTGTTAGTAGCTGGTCTATTGGAGAGAGTGGGATATGCGTACCTGCAATTCGGATATCATTTTGTGGGCGAGTTCGATTGATATTTCGGTTTCCCAATCAAAAAATGAAGTAATTGCTTCACTGGGGGATCCTGTGTGGTTGTCCGGCGTAAGCCTCTGAGCTTCTTCGACGATGCGCTGGAGAGCAGCGCTTTTTGCAGCAATGATTTCGAAAACATCATTGCTGGTGCAGATTCTCTTAGCAGCGTTCTCTCTTTATGTGAGAGTGAAATCATCAGCCAGTGTGCGAATCCCAGAATTCTCATCAACTATCTGTCTTTTCTTCTCATTTATAATCGGAATTTCGGCGCCTAAATGCACAACAATGGTTTCTATAACTACGCACATCAACACCGCTTAGTCGTATTAGATGAACACCAGCCAATTGTTATATATGGCAGCGGCGAGAAGTAGTCTACAATAATCTGGGTAAGACTATATTAACCATAGTATTACATAGCAGTAGTTTGCTACCAATATACCAGGACTACGCCATGCCTACCATATTACTTCTTATTCTAGGTTCGTTATAGGCGTATACAACCAAGTCTTAGAAAAATTTCCCTACTAAGAAGATTTCGAGACGATTCCGTATTTAAATATCATCACCCTACCCCTTCGGAAAATTCTTTTTACTTCGCTCGCGATTTGTCGAGCCTAACAGCCGTTAAACATCAAATAACACACAATCTCAGTCATCAAAAACGCCATAACAAACCTGTCAAGTGCGTCATCCCCCTCTTAGATAGGGCACATAATTCCCCTCAATCCATCGATATCGTTCAGCTTCGTCTTCACGTTACCCATACCATCAATATCCTTCGTCAGAATACTTCGCCTCGAATTTGCTGCGTTCCTAAATCCACCACGTCCAACTCCTACGCCAGCCACGTATGTAAACACGGCTAAAAATGCACCTTCCAGATTCTTAACAATATCGTAGATGGTGATAGCGGCATCACCCACGCTGCCAATTAGCCTTACAATCGTCCGCACAGCCGTCAAACCGGCCGCCCCCGCCGCGTTACCCACAAAAGGAATAAAAAACAAAACGCTCGTAATAAACAAAAGGATCATCTCTTCACGTTCCTTCTTCTCAATCTCGTTTGCCTTCTCCACAATCTTCTCCATCAAAGCCACAGCTTCCTCAGTCAATAAGACCGGCAGCGACATAGCGTCGACCATATCTGACGCTACAACCTCTTCGTCCCATACGGCAGCGACTTGCATGTCCCGAAAGCGGCTGAGCATATCGTTTGCCTTAGGATACGAATCACCTATAATATCTTTTAGATTGAAAATCTTGATATTATCACTCGCGAGCGGATAATTGCGGAAATAGTTGCTATTTTTTTCGAGGCACTCGTTCACGTCTTTACCCACATACTGGCAGCCGTTGTTGGTGCGCATGTGCCGCTTGCCAATAGAGATCCATTCTTTGTCGATTCCGAAGCTGTCGCTAATATCCTTATAGAAGCCGCTCTCGTCGGTGAAGCTGAAAGTCGCGTTCGGGATGTAGTCAGTGCTCAATGCTTTGGGTGGGAACTCCATCTTAAGACATTTATCCATCGGGTAGTCGCCCTTTCCACCTTTGCAATCCGCCCCCTTGATACAGCCATCAAGGCAGGACCCGCCAAATCGGCAGTCCCTGCAGCAAGTACCCACAGATTTATAATCAGTGCCTACAGGTTAAAAGTAAAGTCAGTAAACAAGCCGGGTAGAAAGAAGGATCTCCAACCTACATTTAAAATACTTATCGACCTTGTCCAACGCCATAAAGTTGTTAATCTGACCCAGTATTTAACTCTTAACGTATTTTTCGTAGATGCTAAACTTCTTGTCGTAGTCGCTGTCGACAAGACTCTTATACTTCTTCAACGCGCCATCGAAGATTGCAACCTAAACATCCGCAATATATTACTCCATACAATAACCAGGTATAGAGTCTTTACAGTCTTTTAGTTACTAGATCGTCGAGTACTATCCCTCGCATGCCGCCCAATATTTATCGTTGATTTCTTCCTCGTCGTCGTCATCATCGCTGCCATCATCACCACTACATATTATCAGCGTACATATCCGTGAAAAAGCAACAAGCGAGCGAGGCCGACGTACTCCCAAAATCTCTACAAATCTATAGCCCAATCCGTAGTGCCGGCAAAGTTATACTCGTCGTAGAATTTGGACCGCGAGGCCTTCATCTCGTCGTCCATGTAGGCCACCCACTCAGTGTCATTGAACACGAGGATATTGGAGCCCTCCTTCGTATATTTCTTTTACACGTTACCTCTACTAATAATTTCTTAAATCTCAGCGTTAGAAATATATCCGCCCGTGTCTGTGCAGCGACCTTTGTACGCATTAGATACTCTAGGGGAGCTAGTGAATTTGCAGTCTTTAGAGTCGCAACCAGACTATTCCATTTTAAAAGAACGGCCGTAGCTGGCAACGCCAACAACCTAGAAATTTTCTGTTAATATTTCTAAAGCTCTATATCAAACCGTATAAAATAAAGAACTTACCACTTTCCCAGAATCCACACCCGCCTTCGTAATCATAGAAAGGGCCTCTTTTATTTCCGTCTCGTTAACGTGTGACCTTAGACAGTTACCGGTAGGGCAACCGGGAGATATCCACTTATTGTCGTAATCCCATTGGCCGTGCAAATCGTAAGTTATATAGATAATGTAGTCCAGGGCCTTTGCCATATCTTTGATGGGAAACGCCTTAAGGTACCAGTAGGAAGCTAGGGCTATAAAAGACACGGACTTGTCAGGTCCAATAGAAGACTTTAGGCTGGATAGCAGTCGATAGTAGTTCATGCCATTTACGGGGTCATCACTAGGAATGGTGGGGATATCTGGGGCCTGCGCACAAAGAAGTTCCGAGTTAGTCTACATAATAAAAGACGTCACAGAGAGCAAACCCAGGTACAAAAGAAAGAAAGACAATATAGAATAACCTACCCCTAGGTATTCCTAGTTAAGATCGATGCCGTCCAGATTATGTTCGTTCATAAAACTAATAAGGTTATTTTTAAATGTCTTGCGGTTAGCCGGTTAAGCGGCCTCGCAAAGAATATTAAACGTTCCAAGCTCAGTGCTAAACGCCCAGCCTCCAAAGAAAATAATCTTCTTAACATTCTTCATTTTCTTAAAATCCTCAAATTCGAGCTTTATAGATTCATTAGTAATTTCAGGTTTATAGGTTCCTCGTGTAACATTCGCGAATGCGAAGTAGATATGTGTATCTAGACTATAGAGAATCAAGTCAGTGCGGCTCTTAAAAGTAGATACTTAGAGTAGAAGCCTTATTTCTACACAACAAGACATTTTAAGAATATAGATACGTACATTCAGAAGGAATTAAAGTGACGCGCATATTCAGGCACTTTCAGTTAAAGTTCCATAATTTATAATACGCAACCTTAATCTTTTTCTCTAGCGCGTTACCTTTAATAATGTCTCTACCGCAGTTACTAACGCCTTAGTCACTAGTATTAGTCTCAGAGACTAATTTAAGCACCCACGATTAAAGAAGATATAACTTACATTCGTTCTTTCCTAGGGCAGAAGTTCCAGGGGCCCCAGTTTCCGACTTACTAACGACGCAGAAATTATTAGACAGACCACAGTGACCCCAGATGTTACAACATACATTCAATAGGCAGGGATTCAGCATGCTTATATTCGTTCCCGAAGGCGGTTTTACAGTATCTAGTTTCTATAATCCTTTAGTAAAATTCGAGCTACGATCTAAAGCTCTCTTACCGTTAGGCCACACTCCGCGTTCTATCAAGTGTTTGTCAGTTTTAGGGATTCATGACCGATATCATTTTAAGAGATGGTATATACGGGAACGATTGCGGGTATAGGTAGAGTGCCTTTGCTAACGCACATCAGGAAATCGGGGTAGAAAACCTCCAATTTACAGCCATTCCAGCCCCATGTATCACAGTTGAAATCCAAAAGATCAGTAACATTAAGATCGCGAGCAACGGCAATCTTAGAGCAGCTATCATCCTTCTTCGTAAGATATGTCGCATAGTTACCGTCGGCGTTAGGCTTAGGCTTTAAGTCAGGATACTTACCATCCGTGCAGCAAACCTACTACCCCTTAAGGAGATTATTGCAGAAATTCGTGCCCCTATTATTAGCCTTCTTAAAGTCATTTAAACTGATACCGCATTTAGTAGGTAGTGTAGTACAGTTATCCCCTAACACGACCTCTCTCGTCTTGCATGTGCCATCACTATTTCCAGGTAGAAGAGTGTTAGGTAATGTGCCACTCCCACAGCAAACTACTTCATCTTTAACGAGAGTGTTATAAAGATTATCGCGATTATACTTTTCAAGGTTAGATAGACTAATACCGCACCGGCTGGCAACGGCGGAGCAGCCATCACCTAACTACACTTTAGCTATTTTGCAATCAGCTCTAACAGAAAGGTAAGCCCTCCTCCCCAAATTTATAAGGGAATTACTCAGACGTTGCGATATAGAATTAGTGTTGTTGCCAGGCATCTCGTCGAGCAGACTTAGAGTACAAATAGTAACTTGCATCTAAGGCTCACTAGTATTAGCCCTAGTAGGTATACACTCCCTACTTAACCAAATATTAATAGCTTTTTGTACGAATGGCAAGTTTTTTACAGTAGTCGCAACTATTCCAATATTATAGTTAGCCCTACGACCTTTAGCTCTACAGAGCTGCACGATAGTCGTTTTTAAAATCATGTTAGCTTGTACATATTTGAGGAACTTCCCTAATACATCTGAAGTCAGACCGTGCTAGTAAACCTCAGTCCCGGCGAAGAGACTGATAGCTAGCGATTAGGAGTACGCAAACTCCATAGAATTATAGTTGCAAGATGGTATCTAGAGTGCGAAATAATTCGCTATCTAACGCCCAGCGGACAACAGGTGATTATTTAAAAATTCACTGTCGCTTACCGTTAGCTGATGTAAATAAACCAAAGCATTCGTCAACACTTAGTTGGCTATCGTGCAGAGAGAGGCCTTTTCTTCTTTAGTAATAAATGCCAGTTTAATAGTAGATTCGTAGTTGGCAGTACAAGCCTGGGTGATTACTTTACCCTCTATATCGGCTTCGGCGTTCTAGACAACCATATCGATAAGCATAGTCTTATTACAGACTGCCAGTCTCTCAGCATCTAAATACAAAAACCAATCTACTCTAGAAAAGGTGTCGTTAGTTTTGCTGCATGATATAAGGCATCACTTACAGGCATTACTGTTCTCTCGTTAGGCTGCTGCTAGCCACTCCTCAAAGTCGTCACTTCCATCTGCTCAGAGGGATAACCCAGCATTTAAACTTAAAGATCTGGCAAGTGGTGTTAGAGTGCGTATATACAGCCATCCACGAATTTAGCCTGGTATAACCTCAACAACCCCATAAATCATTACTTACACTGCACTTCCCAGGAGCAAAACATAGGGAAGAAAGCGGTACAGCAAGACCTTTATAGTGAAATGCTTTAACCCAAAAGACATAATAAAGACAGAGAAGAGCGCCTTTAGAAAAATGCAGATAGAGATAGTAGAGTTTGACTAGGTTTTCCTACGATAGCCCTTTTAATCTGCTTAAAGAGATGGGCGAAGTCTTTTAAGCAAGTACCAAACTACCAAAATAGATACCTCTTACCATATATTTCTCAATATCCACTATAAGCAGTTACACGCATTGGTAACTACGTTGTAGCTAGTGCACAGGAGCTGCAAGGCCAACGAAGGGCAGGGTTCGTATACCTAGTTGTATTAATAGACAACAATTTTCCCTGTAGTCCGCGCTCAATCTATCTACCTTCCAATCCTCCTCGGTCGAAACTATAGAGATTATTTCTATGTCTCTTAGAATAGCATACAGTAAGTAATAAAGTTATAGGATAATTGTTTATAGCATAGCGCGGCACAGTACCGGAATTCGCCCTACAGCACAGTTCAACCTAGGTGGAACCTGTCATATAGCACAGCACTAGAATCTAGAACGCAAGTATTAAAAACCCGAATTAAATCCTAGAATATTTTTAGGGCCTAAATTTACAGGGTGCGAGAGTTATCTAAACGTAGGGGCGCTTTTCGTTTATTATAGATAACGCACAATACAGTGTTTCTAAGATAAGTTCGTCCTAGATCAATGTTTTCAGGTGACCTAGTCGCAACAGTTATGTGTTGTGGATTCCTCAACATTTCCAACTCTCGATTACTCCCCTATTCTTGCCAAGATTTGCCAACTGTTTTACCTCGCTCCTTTATAGGCAGCCTCTGTCCTTCGCTCAATCATCATTATCCCCTTATCTTGAGAATAATTATTATGCTGCTACAACTATCTATCTCACTTTTATACCTCTCTACAACTGTGTTGGCTGGAGGGTACCAGGGTTGTCTTAAGCGCGTACATTTGTTTCAGGCATACAAGATAGACAGTCTGGTGGACCCTAGGGATCGAATAATTGGATTTAAATGCATAGATTAGGACGATGGCAATAGGAACTGCAGAAACAGTTAGTTGATAGCGTGTTTTGCACTCAAGTTTGACTCAGGTATCAAACACTATTTAATAACGTATACTAAACATAGGATAGATGACTACCGAGCATGTGCAGGCTCTTGACCTAGTGGACGTTGCAGTTACGCCGAACTCATGGATTTTATAAGGGGGGCCCGTGAGCGAACACTATAGACAGATGCGAATCATACTGTCTATAAGGACAATAGCCGACTCAACGAAGTAGAAACAGCAAAAAAATATTATCAGAAATATCAAGAGCGGGGCCGTTTCATAAACTTTCCAGCTAAGTACGCACAACTCGCAAATAACACTTTTTTCGTATTTACTGCATATACAACTATTTCATAAGTGTTATCTATCACAGAACCACCTAGATTGTAACAGCGACGTTACTATAGAGAGTTGTTTCAGTATATCTAACGGCTAGACAGCAAAGCCATGAAGGGGAACGTATAGGAATAGAATGACTACATTATGAAACTTAGGGATCGGGTAAGTGCACTTATCATAGCAGAAAATCTGAGATACCACACTAACTAAAGTACCTATAGGTCAACTTTATTTATTAGAAGAAGAACCATTTGGCTCCCAAAGGTGTTTTTAAAGAATTTAACCGCGTACGCAACGATATCAATAAGGCACGTGCTAGTAATCATGGCGACCACCTTATTAAAGCAGCTCGAGAGAGGATAAGAATGCCCGTCTACATAAAGAGCTTGGGCAACAATCCCGCAACCAACGAGCAATAGAGAACTATAGACTAGGCGGAGACAGCAAATAAAGGAAGAGCTACCGGGTTTAATACTACAGCTAAAATTCGAATATTTCTCAACGGTTTTTACCGTAACCCTACCCCTACTGCTGATAACAACGCGGCCGCACGTCATTTTCAGGTATTTAGGTCATACAAATACACTAATAATCGTGCGGTGAGTTGTGGAGGAAGAGGCATGCAGAAGGTCTAAGTATAAGATGTTTCTTCGCTGTTGTGTAAGTTGATATATAAGAGGTCAAAAGCGGTCAGGTTTAAGGGTTAGGTCATAGGATGGTCGGATTCTTTAAGAGATATTTAAATTAGAACTTTCTAGTCATGTTTCGTAACCCAGATATATGTTTTGCGTCTCTTAATAGTATGCGATGATTACATTTTAGTCTTTAACGAGGCAGAAGCACATATCTTATTCGCACATTACCCACTATTCGCCACTACGTGCCATACATATCCGCAATTGTATCAAGCCCCGTATTCCCTCTGAACACTCTATCGCTGTCATCTAGGTCGATGAAAAAGACGTTATCCTCGCCGCACAGCCAATAGTGATATTCCAAGGCATTCACCCATGCCGCCAAACCGTCCGCACATACAATATGTATCTCTTTGACATTAACGAACAATTTTACATCCTCCACCTCAAAATAAAAGAAGATCTCGTCACTTTCCTCACAAGTGAACTTCAATCAACGAATAAGATAGGCAATTAACTAAAAGCACTAGAAAGGAAACTCTCCGATATTAATTATGTCGATTTCAGTGTTCACCCAAACATATCTGATCTTCAACATCAGTATTAGTGTGATTAGGACATCATCCCGATATTAAGTTCTTACCGTAGACCCTTACTTGGGAGTAAAACATCAGAACAGAAGGACATTTAGTACAGTCCTAAGTAACGTGCTTCGCGACAGACCTAGAGGATTACCAACACCAGTGTAGGCGACGTGAAGAACAGCCGGCGGTAGTAGCGAGGGTCTCGGCGCTTCCATTCAAGTTTTACAGTACGAGGCTCGACTGTAAACTCCCATATCTTAGCCCTCAGCTCGTAAGGCAGCCGAGGAAATAGGTGAAAAGTTACTATGCCACCGACTGGGTTTCGAACCGTAATAGCAAATGCAGGAAGGGAAGGAATTGAATTTACGCTCGATTCGAGTTACCAATCAATTTGTTGTGCCACAATGGCATTAGATCGGTGGATGTTACAGTATGGTCTTGTGCACGATGCACTGACTCTGTGAGGGTATGGTTGAGCGTCATGAGTCCGGCCAATGCACGGACCCACGCTAGGCATCCATCACCTACCATAATCCATCTCCTGACAGACTCCCATAAATCGCCCCAATAGATAGCCTGGGCCTCCACACACACACATGCTACATCCGTCACGGTGTGACAGCGAAGGGCAAATCTCACTTTTCGATTTGATGACAGCTGAAAATGTAGATCAGGAGATGCGGACATGTATTGCGACGGCGTAACTATAGATGATTGTTATCTCACGGTAAGCAGCACTGTAGCGGCGTAAAGCAAATTTTCAGTTCTCACCTTCCAATTTGATCATTACTAAAACTGTGAGACAGCGAAGCTAGAATTAAACTTTTCAATCTGATCAAAGCACTAGCTGAAGGTGTAAGTCAGGAGATGAGGCTGTAATAAAGCAACGGCGTAGTTACTTTGAAAGGTAAACAGCGAGACTCGCTACCGTACAGTAACAGGGTTCTGTGTTATGCGAGGTGGCGAGGTATGCTACTATGATTTAGATGGACAGAGGTGGAAAAAGACTACTCAATTGGTATGCCATATGTTGGTCCTCTTTTCTGTTAACACAGATCCCAAGTCTACTTTCATCTCCTTTGTGCGATACACATCCATACTTGCCACCGCGCTCGTCTCGATCTTGCCGTCTTTCACAATGAAAAAATATTTGCTGCTTCCCTTCGTTTTGCTCGCGCAACAAGTCTTCTCAACTGGCTATCCATCGTACCAGACGGACCCAGAAACTGTAAAAGACTGCATCGAATGGTACGACAACGACCTGGGCGCATCTTGCGATACCGTGCGCACGTATTTCGGCATCACGCTCGAAGAGTTCAAGATATGGAATCCTTCTATCGGCCTCGATTGCACACCATGGTATGAATGGGTCTCATATTGCATCCTGTCCGAGACGAAGTTCAACGCCACAAAACCGACGACAACTTCTTCCTCCTCCACAGTATCATCTACGACGACAACTGCCGCTACATTAGCACCTTCCCCAACCGCGTAGACGGATTTGGGCTGCTACGTTGAAGATCCCAAGTTTCCGATCCTCGAACAGAATATAAACCCAAACAGAGATGCGACATTAACTATTCCCAAATGCAAACAGAGCTGTTACCGACGCGCATTCGAATTTGCAGGCGTGCAGAACGGAAATCAGTGCTAGTGTAGCGGCTATGTTAAAGGCACCTGGGCAAACAACCAAACAAGTTGCGACACACCTTACACTGGCGACAAGAATACTTTCTATAGTAGTCATAGATTTCTTAACGTCTTCAGAGCAGAGCAGAATAAAGTTCCCTCTACCATTTCTACTAGTAGTGTAGCAACAATGACTACAGTAGTATCGACCTCGGGTGTGTAGATAAGGGAGGAGGCAATGCCGTGACCTACACAATGTACGTGTGTATACACCTAGGTAGGACTTTTAGGTTTTTAAGCCAGATCTTTTAATCGAAAGTTGGCGTTCCCAGGGAGCAGTTTTTGGCTACTATTTGCTTATTTACATAATGTATACAAAGAGCAAGTTATACTACAGTAATCATTCCCCCGTCAATAACCTTTGTCTATAGCAATTACTTTGCACAATACTAAATCCTTTAAAAATGCAAAAAAGTTGCTTACAGTCCTAGAATAAGCTTTTATTCAATAGAAACTTACGGATAGATGCAGGAAGTCTAGGTAATTAGCCGTCAGTTCAATTCTGGGATAACACTCATCTATTCATACTTAAGAGGTCAAAGACTCGCTAGAATCTTGCAAAGTCACTTAATATAAAGTAGTCTAGAATTACTTAGCAATATTACGATTCCGTCAAGCCTAATCCTGCGGGTCAATATTATCCCTCCCCATATTTCAGGCAAGCAGCTAATCTTACAGCGTTATCAAGCTATAGTACATCCTCATTTGTGTATAATAATGTAGCCGAGGCTAAACCCTACCACATAACTAAGTACCACAATGCAAGGGAGGATTCTTGACCCATGCTGCTAGTTGAAGGCGTAAGCCATCAAATTATAGCACTTCTCGCCTAAAATACTATCCTTAATATGATTCGTAGAAAATAGGGGCGATAAGTTGGAAAAGCGTAACCAACAACTACTAGTTTACGGCGCAGGGCCGAAGCGATTTTAATCAAGCCTCACAAATGTGCATTTAATATCAGGTCTTTCAATGCACCAATAAATTACGGTAAGCCCTAGGGCATAATAATCGTCTAATGTAAGATCTTGTTCTGTCAATTTAATCCGACGATTAATTCAGGAATACGAGTAATTGTGGCACAGTGGTTGTATTTCACAAAGCTAGCTTGAGTACTACAAGGAAAGTGTATAAATTACCTTACCATTTGAATTCCTGCCAACTTATATATACGTAGAAAATATTTCGTTTCGTCTTACTAATATCCATAATTAAACCAATAAATTCATAATCATAGTGTCTTTATCTCTCGCATTCAGTGTGCTGATCAGTGTCAGTACTCTCAAAGCTACTCTAGCAATACCTTACCTTGTGGCACGTGATGGACCCTCTCCGTCATTTTCATACGATCCCAATACGACGAAACTCTGTACTTAGTGGATAGACTTAAGTTCAGAATACTCTTGCCAAGCTTTAGTCACGGACAACTTTATCACGCTAGAACAGTTTCGTCACTAGGTAAGGAAAAAGTCCCTCGAATTTGATACTCAACAGAAACTAACTAAAAACCAGAACCCGTCCATCACATCTAACTATAAGGGTCTTGTAGTAGGAAAATCTTATTACGTTGAGGCCTATAATAATCCTCCCCCACCGACCTCCTCTACAACCTCGATTTCGTCCACATCAGTGACTTCGTCAACAGCCAAACCAACTACACCAAGTACAATGATTACTCCTTCTTCTACTATCCAGACACCATCACAAACCACCTTAGCGCCAACTACAACAAAGCCTACAAATGGCATTGAGACTCCCTTTCCACTCCAACCCAGCATTATTACCAACTGCGATGCATTCTACTTTATCAAAATAGACGAAAGCTGTAATAGCATAGCTACAGCCAACGGAATCTCAACCGCACAGTTTATTACATAGAACCCAAGTACTGGTTCAAATTATACTAGGCTATAGGCAGAAGCGTACGCTTATGTGTCTATTATCAGCCATACCCCCACCTCTGCAGTGCCCACAACCACCAAGCCTAGGAATAGCATCGCAACTCCGAGTCCAATCCAAACGGGTATAGTTAACAATTGTGATAGCTTCTATAAAGTAGTAGACAGAGACAGTTGTGCAAAAATCGCTATAGCTAAAGGAATCACCTCAGCTCAAATTATATCGTGGAATCCTGCTCTTAGATCCAATTATGGAAGCCTTTGGCTCGATACTGTAAGTTTTCCCCATTTATACTCTAGAAATACCCCAAGCGTAATCTATACGTAATTATCAGTAAAAGCCTAACTATCCACATTAGTATATCTGTATCTCCACCATTAGCCACACCCCTACGACACCCACTCCTACCCAGCCTGGCAATAGTGTGTCTACCCCCACGCCGTACCAAACTAGTATAACAAATAGCTGCAAGTCGTTTCACTTTATCATAGATGGTGACAATTACGAAAGTATATCAAGTCAGTATCGAATTTCTCTAAATGACTTTGTTAAGTGGAACCCGGCAGTTAGAGGTACGGGGTGCAAAGGTTTATGGCGAGATACGTATACTTATATCGCAGTGCTTTGAGGCCATCTCTTAGAGACATAGATAGCAACAGACATAACGTGAAAACCCTTAAGACATTCGCACTTGGCGCTTAACTTTACGGTCTACCACTATAAGATAAAAAATCTAAAGACTATTTTTTAATTAAATAAACTGCATTTTTAGCTATAATATCTGTGTTGAAATATAATTAATAATCTAGCAAGGAATTGCACTAAGAAAATAATTCTATTAGTAAGAATATAAATATAGGTTTAAAAAACAAAATAATAGTACTTAGAAAATAAATAAGGCACTATATATTCTGTTTAGTCTAGTATAGATAGGGTAAAGAAGAGATAACTATATTTTAACCTATAGTAAAATACTATATTACTCAACTTTTACAATCCTGTTTGCGATCAATGTGGGTGTCTTGACGAACGCGCGGCGGGCAGAGCTATTCGCGGCCAGTGCAGGGTAAGCTATATGAACTTCATATGTAGAATATGGAATGACTTTTGCATTGCAGATATGCAGCCGTGCTAGTTGTTTTCGTAAGCGGGAACTTAGGAGGTAATGATAGAGGTAGCAATCAATGATGGGTACCAGTTAAGATTTAACAAATTACTACCTAAACAACGTAGTTACTTCCAACCAGAGTTATTAGATTGCATTTCCAGGGTCTCAATGCAGATAATCGAAGACACTAATGTGATATCTAAGCAACTCATTAAAATCAATATAGAGAAGTGCGATATCGGTTGTCCGACGATTACAGATCACTATTCATAATAGCTAAGGGTAGCAAAACAAGAGTATTAGATCCAAAACAAACCTTCCCGAGCTTACCCATGCACTTTCGATCCAGTGCAGCGATATCGATGCTGGTGAACCACTTCACATATTCGAAATCACCAGCCTTGTCCGAAGTTAACTAACGGAACTGTATCGTCAATAAGTTTGGGCCTGAAGTAGCTATTTTCGATTTCATGGGCTCTCTATCAGTTGCAGTTGCGGTTTTGTGTGAGCGAGTTGCAAAAATTAGGTTATTAACTACTGTGGTTTCCAGCGTAAGTACGTCAAATCTGAGCAAGGGTTTGAATCTCCTTGCAACAGATCACCTTCTAGCTCGAGAGTCCTTTGCCACTTCTTGAACCCTAACACTACTTACGCTGAAATCCACAGTAAGACTCAAATGCTATCACTACTTGGAAGAAGAAACACTGACGCACCATCCACCCATCCCTCCCCACCCCTAAACCCCCAAACCCCCAAACCCCCACAAATCAACAAAAAACCTACAAAAAACATATTACCAACAACCACCACACACTACAAAAGTGTTGCTCGTACCACCTACAACACACACTAACCATAACCAACCCTAGCGCCTAGCCCTAAATCCTGAAACAATCATTTAACAAAAATAGCATCAACTCCTAAAACTCGGGGAATTAGTTGGATTCATTTCCTTTTCTGAGACATTTTTGCCTAAAACAGTAATTTTATAACAGACATTAAAGAACGTTCTATTTCTATTAATGTTTGTGGTGATAGACCCCTAACAACGAACACTGAGATTGATAGACAGAGACATAAAGGACAGAAATTGTATTGGTATGTAGTATGACGGAAACTCAATGCATGCATATGTACCTAATGTGAAGAAGAAAACAAACATCCCGTGCAGCGGTCCTGTTTGTTGACAGTCAACAAACGGGGCCGCTGAACGTGATCTCCCTCACCCCACAAACCGAAATGCCCCTTTCTCTCCAATCAAATCAAAACGCACTGTCATTGATGCTTAAACGAGGAGAGTATGTAATAAAAAGTATAGACAAGAAGTATAATCACCGGCTCAAACTGCCCATCCTCGCCGACCTCGTGAGATGCTATCGCTTCCATCGCCACAAAGGAAAAACAATGATTGGTCTGTGAGATGATGATGATAAAGAGAAGGAAATTGTTAGTGGGTAATCATTGTCGTTCGCGACTTCGAAGCGAGGTGGAGGCCCTATACCCTCGTTGATGCATGCAGGCGAAAGAAAGAGTTGACAAGAAAAAGTCCCCCCTCGGGGGGAGATGTGGAAAAAAGTATGTATAAGAAGGAAATGGCTCTGCCTGTTGGAAAGCCGCGCATAGGCGCATGCGCGCGCACTCGGAGGATGCGGTTGAGTAGGCGATTGATTTAGCTAGGCATGCCAGCCTTGACATTGTCGTACTTGGAATTCGGGTAGCTCAGCAAGTTGCTGCTCTGGTCGAGGGCTCCGACACCGCCAACGGCATTGACATACTATTCCGTCTCAGTCAGCCAACCATCTCACAACCTTCATTGGAGAACATGGGGATCGCTATTTGTGAACTTACAGTCGAGATCAAACTATCGCTGCCAGTCTTGTCTCCACTGCTCTCCCACCACATACCACCTCCCAATCCTTGACTCTTGATGAGAGCGGTCTTCTGCTTGATGATGTTTGGCGTGTCGTAGCTGACCAAGAACCTCTGGCCGGCATCATAACTCCAACTTGCGACCAAGCTCGAGTCCTCGGTAACCGTGGCACCGGCTTGAGGAAGCGCCTTGTAGTCGTACACACCAGCTTCCCAGGATCCGGTACCGACACCAGAGAAGGGGCGGCCGGGGCCGTCGGTGTTCTGGAAAGAGCGGCCGTAAAGGGGCATGCCGAGCACGATCTTGGAGGCGGCGACTCCGTGGGAGGTGTAGTAGGCGATTACTTGGGCGGTATTGAAGGGCGTCGAGGTGGGGTTCCCGGAGGAGGGGTTCCAGTTTGCGTCGTGTCCGGCGTTGGTGTCCCAGGAGCCGGAGTAGTCGTAGGCCCTGGTTTTGAAGGTTAGTAGTTGTCAAGAAGGAGGGGAGGAGGGGAAGGACGCACATGAGGTTCCAGAAATCGATGTACTTGTCCATACCGGCAAGATCAAGCTTTTGGTAGTTGGTGGGACCGGCAGGGGAGGCAACGGTGAGGAGAAGGTGCTGGCCTCCAGCGCTCGCGGCGGAGTAGGCGTCGAGTTGCTTTGCAAGGGTTAGCTTTTGTGTTTCGGTGATGAAGAGGTAGGGGGGGATGATCACATACTCTGCGGACTTCAGCGAGGAGAGCAACCATGTTGGCGGCCTGTGTGGCATCTTTTGTCCAAGCGTCAGTTTATTTTCTTCATCGAGATCTAAGGATTGGCACGGGGATGTTCATGATCATGTGACTTACCGGCGGGATATTCCCAGTCAATGTCAAGTCCTGCAAGGATGTGATTAGCGAACCGCCCAACATGTATCATACTTTTCGTCGAAACTCACCATCAAATCCAAGATCCTTCAAGATACCCACCGCTGAGCTGGCAAACGCAGAACGACCGGCGGCGGTGCTAGCAGGTTGCGCAAAGTTCGATGAGTAGGTCCAGCCGCCAATCGACAGCAGCACTTTCAACTTGCGGTTGCTCTTCTTGAGAATGTAGAGCTGCTTGGCGACTCCGTACATGTTCGTGCCGACATCATTCCATGAATCCGTAGGGTAGTGTTTCTCGACATCGGCGTATGTGTCTGTCAGGTACACTTCACCCGAATCGGGACGCACGTTGGCGAAGGCGTAGAGCACGTGGGTGAGCTCGTTACCCGGAAGCTGCTGGGGTTGGAAGTTGCGTCCGTAGATAGCCTGTGTGATAGCAAGGTTAGCGAACGAGAAATGATGGGTTTTTGGGGGCATGGATGCCCTCGGGGGTCTGCATGTGTGTGGATATTTACCCAGTTGACGAAGTAGGCAACGTTCTTGTATCCGGTAGCGTCAGCAGAGATATCAGAAACCGCGGTGACATTTTCGGCCCGCTTGGGGACAGCAGCCGCGCTGCAGAATCCAACGAAAGGAAGAAGAGTTGCAAGAGTAGAGAACTTCATGTTGCCGGGAGAAGGTGCGCCGTGCGGTAGTGGAAGAGGTAGTGGGTTGAGGTGTGTTCTGAGAGATGTTGAACGTAATATCAACAGTACTTATATACCCCGTGTTCTTCTCGGAAATCATGGGCTTGGTGTGTGTACGCAATTGTTACCTTAGCTCCACATGCGCGTAAAGGAAGGGAATGCTGGTCAACAGTGAAAGAGGAGGGTTGAAGCGCAGCATGCACCAAGCTAGGTGTAGAAGGGATGCAACCGCTCGGAAATGACACCCCTCCGAGGGGTGAAAGACTGGAAGCCTGGGTTTCTCTGCCGAGCATGGGGTTTCCGCCAGACGGGGTCGTTTTGTAAAGACATCTGGTTACGCAAAAACGTCGTACTGGGCTCACGGTACGACCATGGTGGGCAGGTACAGGCAACCTGAGTGGCCAAGAGTCGACAAAGACTCATGTGTCATGTACTGCCAAAAAACAACAGTCAGCAGGGGTGAGATCAACATCGACATAAACTGTTTACAAACGCACTGCTGGGGCGTATCCAGTAACGTGTGTGTTGAACAGCCGGCCGTTGACCTTGAACCCGGCACGCATGCCATCTGTCTTTCATCACGCTTCACTAGCCCAAGAGTACCGCCTACCAATAACAACGGCTGGTAAGGACGATGTTGCAGATGGCACGAAGCCGTCTGCATCGTGATTATCTCCCGCGACTTGTAACCAGGGCCTTGATTGCACTTGCATTGCGCGCACGCGTCAAGGGCAGACTACGCGTGCAGTATGTGCCTGACAGGATGTCGTGTGCTAACGTAGCGTGAACGCCGATCGCCGCAATGATTTGCAGGGTCCGGTATTTCCGTATGGAGTAGAGCGGACGTCACATCGGCGGTACGGGACTTCCCCCATGCCAACCTTTTTTTAAACCTTTCAACAAGTTATGTGTCAGAGATAAAGTTCACACATTCGTAATCCGTTCAGCAGGCCAGCACGGATGGTGTATGCTACATGTACCACGGCCCCATCCATATGGCGGCCCGATATATCCTCCCCTTGTAATATATGCCGCTGTAAATCGATCTGGAATCGCGCGGTTAATGATTTGACCCGGGAAGCGAGCCATTCATGATGTCGTCGGCTGCTTAAACAAACAGCTTCCAAATGAGGACCTCGCCTGCCTACTGCTCTACTAACTAGACAGTGATTTAGCGAAAGACTGCCTACTTCGAAATTGAAATACGAAACCTACGTACATCCACTGCAGCGGAAGAACTTCTTTCAGAGCTCGTACTGGCCTTCGGCGAAATTAAATCATACGGGATCATCCTCAACATAGACATCTTCAGAACATGTCGCTCCCAGTGCGCCTGATAGGAGATGCAGCGATAAGGTCGTAAGACACGACTTTGCTATCTCCGCTCCAATGGACAGTTGTGGGCAGGGATGGCGGCGATGGTGTCGTGATGTACCTACCTATACTGATCATTACAGGCTGAAGCTCTCTGCTGTCAGGCGTTCTGGGCATGTAGAGCTCTCTGGAGGGTTGTCGTTACATGAAGCAATGATCTGCGAGGTTCTTGTACATGTAGTATGTGTAGAAGCTAGTCCAGCTGCGTGTGAGACAGCACACGAAGCCATATTGAAGACTAGTCTAACAAGGCTTGGGCAAAGGCTGGATGTAACCGACAGGAGCGCGGGGGAACTAGAAGCCACGTTACAGAGAAGTCTGGCGCTTGTGATACTACCTGGGCCAGGGTCGGTAGATTGAGCGCATGCTGAAGAGTAGGTAGTTGATATCGTAGACTAGGGATTTGGGCGAGGTCGAATCCTTTGACCCCACATGCACCTTATCGGAGGTTTTTTTCAGGGAGCACATGACCGTGAAACTACGCCATGTGAAGAGGTCAGACCATGAAGATGATTCGAGTGTGGCGGCCCGTTTGGCTGAAATACAGTGCGAAGGCGTTCCTCCATTAGGAAAGCGAAAAGTGCCGTGGGAACGCGTGATGAAGGTACCTCGCCATGAATGTAGAAAGGAGAAAAGGATACCTGGAGCTTGTCGAGTGTGTCTAGCATCTGGTGTACCTAGTGCCCAGACACTAACCGAATTTAGCCACGAACGGAAGGTGAAGTAACATGGACCGATCAGGAAGGCCATGGAGCAAAGCCGTGATTGGACCGTGGCGCTGATTTCGCGAGATAACATCCATACGAAGATTAGGCTGGATCCAATCGAATGCGATCAAATGTACATGTCTATCTCTAGAATTCAGTATGTTGGTGAGGTTGCGCGACCTCTAGAGAAGTCAAGATAGTGAGTGTACCGCCGTGGCTGCGAATCTCGGACGCAAACAGGCGACTGTAGATCCAGGATAGACCAAAGGGCGCTAACTGTGCATGCGCACATCTTCTACGGCCCCTGGCTGCTCCGGGAGTTATTCGAATAGGAGCCAGGTGCGTCTCCCGTTACTATGAACGACCCCTGGAAATTCAAGGTACCCGATTGATGATCTTCGAATAATCTTACAATCCGACGGTCTTGCAATCTGCCTATTCGTCAACCTGAAAGCCCTGAAGACGTACTGCCGAATGCGGTAGCTGATTCCGTTGCTTCTGAGATATTGTAGTTGTCTTGTTGGCAGAGTTGAGGCAGCATCTCGCTCGGTATGGTAGCCCTGTATCATTTCGGGGTTTTGACTCTCTTTTGGGCATCTATTCCGTGTAGCCGACTGCCCTTTTTCGAACTCAATGTAGTGGCATCACGTCCTTGGTTGGATTGACCGGTGTGCGAACAAATTGAGATGCGTGAAGAAGCAACTTGGTGGGCGCGAAACTGGCCAAGAGAGAGAAAGCGTACATCTCACCCCTAGACGTGGAGACAGTGAAGACATCACGGCGGCGTATTGCAGCGTAGTGAGCGGAGGCATGATGCTCCCGAAACGTGTCGGGCGTAAGCCGATGTGACCATGGAAGGATGTTACTCGAAATTGCTGAGATTGTAATTTTGGGCTTCATGGTGGTGGTGGCGTTTGCGAATGAACCGTGATTGTTGAGGGAGGAGCATAGGTGCTTTTCGCATGGAGGTGGTGTTGTGAGACACGCTCTCGACCCGATTCCCGGTCAGAGTTGCCCATGATTTGCATGATAAGGTAATTTTGAAGATTATCAAGCGACTGGACACATTAGCATGCATATCGAGGTCGCCTACATACATTCGTTAGATATGAGACTCTGTGAGCGCTTGAGGAGATAACACTGCACGTGCAATCTCCGAGTGTTATCACTGTGTCTGTCAAACAATATTGACATTCAGTGCGTCTCTCAGTTATCAGATTTGGGCAGTGACGGCGCCGTATGGTGAGTTTCAAGGCCTACACCGTAGAAGTTCACCGCGGAGTGGGGTAGTGCGGAAGCGTGAGGCTTGAGCCATGGTGAATTGTGGGACCAGGGTGATGGTCTGTGCGTTGTACAAAGCCTCCGACATAGAAACATTTGATTCAATGTTACCACCAGTGGTAAGCCGCCTTCGTATATCCCGCCTTCGCTAAATGCTACCCGTCTCCCAAGAATGCTATCTCCTGTAACCTACAATCCCACGTTGAGCATGTTGATGTCCTGCATGACTCGTCCCCACGCAATGCAACAACGCCAACGTCTGATCGTGTATTTCCCATTGATCCTGGAAAGAAATTGCACATTAGAAATTACCACTTGCACCGCGCACCAAAGGAAAGGTCGTGATGAACATGAGATGCCTCCTTCATTTGGGCTGCGGTTCCCGCGCCAAAGCCCTGTTCTTAGCTTTCTCCCCTCTCTTGTACGCCGCCTCCTTTTCCTTCTCCAGCTCCTCCTCCAATACAACCCTCCTACTCTCAATCTCTCGAGTGACCTCGAATCCTTCTCCCCTTCTCTTCGCCCAACCCATTTCCTCGTCGATATCCTCCTTCTTCTTCAGCTTCTCCAGCCAATCGTTCAGTCGATCATCATCGCCGAAGCATATACCGTACCCATCGCAATAGCACGCATTCATCGAAGGACATAGCTCACCATTGCGCGTAAAGAGGTACTGCCAGATGTACTCGAAAACACGGCCTGAGTCCGCATCGTTTAGAGGGGTCGCCAGCAACCATTCGCGGAGATGCTCATACGTTGATTTCGGATTATCTCTTGCCCTCTCTTTACTGACGGCGAACTGTGCACAGCATGGTTCCGACAAGACTGGCGGAATTTCATGATCAGGAAATAACTCTTTGAACACTTCGCGACTGATTGCCCCATCGCTTGGTTCATCATTATCGCCATCCGCTGTCGTTCGATTAAGATAAACGCTTGGACAGCCTGGTTCGAGGTGGCAGCGTAAGTTCATGAACCCCTGCCGCCACACACGGTCATCGTGGAGACGTTTGATTGTCGCGGGAGTACTTAGATCCAGTAGGATGTTGTTATGATATGTGATGCTGTGTGCATGGATAAAAATAATCGTATCGGCGAGCTCATCATAATGGTCAATAAGGTAGGTCAGGTAGACCATAGCTTCATTTCCTTTGTTCTTGGGCACACGGTACGTCGCATTTGGTTTGTTGACTTCGTAGATGGCGGTGGTTAGATCGGGCAGATCGTTTCGTATCCAACCTACGTCTTCCCAGTCTGTCTTCGCTACCACCAGCATCCGCGAATACTCAGAATTCGCGGGTTTTGCCACTCCAGGAGAGAAAGGCTTTCTGGTGTTGCCGGATACCGCATCATGGTACAGCGAACTGAGAGTGGACAGGTGCTGACGCGGCGTTTCAAAGCGACTGAACCAGAAGATGAGGATGACAATGAAGACCGACAGCGCTGTAAGCGGTATAGCTTTCCGTGGAGTAATCCAGGGCATAGCGAAGACCGGGGTGGATGGCTAGTTAGATACCGGGAACTCGAGCAGCTGCTGTCGCGCACCGTAACCAGCGTTTTGTGGTAGTAATGTGCTGCTGTAATTCTTTCATGAACAATGCACTGGCATGATCAAATTCGATCCCGTCGCTGGTAAAAGAGAAAAAACCTAAGCCAATCCAAATCCTTGGAACTGTTGGGCGACACTTGCCGGCGGGGGTTCCGGGGGGCACGTTTCCCAAGGCTAAAGTTCTCTTCGCAAGCTTGGTAACTGGCGTTCTCCCCCAAAGATTAAATAGCGACGAGAAAACTTGATTTGGCGTCCCGACTTTCCCGATGATCGCCGCATTTTTATAATCGCAATGTATGTTGCCATAAGGTTGTGTTGCACGACTGGTGCCACAGCAGCTTTTAACCCTGTACGCACACAACAGCCACATGAACACGCCCAGCCCGCTAGCTGTAGCCACACATGAATTGTACGAAGTATGTCATCATCATCTGGCTTTTGCTGCACTTGGGTCCACATTGCCAACAACCAAGCGTGTTGAAAAGCCGGTTATCCACTCGGTATGGGTAGCTGGAACCAGAATACGATGCAGCCCGTGGGCCGTACGTGCGCAAAGGCCGCTAACGACGGCAGATGAGCGCCGGGGCGAGTGGGAACGGACACTATGCGATGCAGTGGTAAAAGGCATTCCTTGGAAAGCCACGACGCCCGCAACGTTTCCGGCGCTCAATGAACAATGCTGAAAACGAAGCTGCACGCCTATGAATTGATGGAGACGTATTGCAGCGCCTAACCCTCACCGTTGATGTCAATGCCAAAAATTTAGACTTCGTTTAACAACATCGACCATTTCGGAGCATGGAAGCCGGAGTCTCGGAACAAGACTTACTCGTAGGTAAAATTCCAACCAATCAAATATTTAGCCCGCCGTGGAAATACAACACAGCTGCCCTCCAACCACCTTCAATTTTCGAGAAATTCACCCACAATTCTTGCGAAACACATGGTTTTTCAAGATTTCAATATTCTTGGGAAGACTTATGTGGGGTCCTCCAAACTCCGCGGCACGTCCAAGACCTTGGTAGCTCTCCCGCTAGACCCGATCATTTGAGTCAACTGGTGCTAGTTGATATGACATCGAGATATGCATGCGCGTTTACAAAAGGGGGTGGGAAGGATCTGTAGTAGAAATTCAGTTTGGTAAGTGACATAAAATTCCGCAATGGCAGCGGTAAAGAGTTGGGATCTTCGAAATTCCTCGCATACAAGTATCGCGATGGATGTCTCATGGTGAATTCGCGTCATGTGGGATGTATCCCATGATGTTCAATCTTGTTAAGATACTGGGGAATCTATTCAACTTCACAAAATCTTGTATGCGCGGTCATTTTTGTTTTGAACGCCATTAGAACTGAATATCTCCTATGTTGCACAAGTTAACAATGCAACGAAAGGGTCAGCCTTGACTACATAGTCTAGATCGATTCTCAACTACATGTACATGGTGTGTTGGTAGAAAACTGGACCTGATCTAGATCAACTTAGATGCGCGGGTTTCTTGATCTGGAGCTGGCAATCCAAAGTGAACTGAAACAATCTGTTTGTAGCATTTGAGAACTGCCCTACATATATATTAATCCTCTTTGGTATCCTTAGGTTCGCGATACCACAAATACTATGAAAACTTCACTATAAGTCGGCTTTCTTTTTCACTTTGAGAGCCACCGACCTTCAAGGCTGGTCCGTAGACATTCGAGCAACTTCGAAATGTATTCTTACCTTGCGACTAGTAGGTCTTGGGTTAATATTGCAAAGTCTTTGACAAGGATAGAGTCTAATGGGCAAATCATGTTACTCTCAATATTTTGTCGTTCTTTTTTGACTGTAAACATCGTTTTCATATGCAAATCAACACAATTGCGTGTTTACATGATAGGGATGTCTTTTGATCAGTATAGCCTGGACGGTCAAGTTAGGGCTGAAAAGGTGGGTGCAAATTGAAAATCAATCGGCTGATGATATGGAATTTGTATCTGCATACGAATACGGTGTATACAGCACGGCTGCAATTGTCGAAGTGAGAATACCAGACCGACTTGTTGCACAACCCTTGAATGAAGGTTATTGTGGTAAGATTGGAAGCCCTGGAAAGACTTGATGCCACTTCTCAAATGATCTTTTGAGAAAGCAGAATGTCTCTACCAGGGAACATGATACGTGCGGAGGTTTCTGAGCCCTGTCAAATTTTGAGATGATTGCGCAGAACACGCTTCCAAAATCGTCATTAACCTGTGAAGCACTTTGTACCTCACTCTCTTATGATGTTTAAGCCTTCCGCAGGCCGGCACTATTCCAAATTAATGATTATCCCGGGATTATTAGACATACGCACACGCAGATCTTTTGGGTGTTGCCACTTAGTTGACTTAACCGTTTAAACTATGAGGAAGTGAGGATACTAATCAACACTTTGAATTAGTCATGCATATGGCGTTGCGAGCGCTTTTCGTTTAAGCTTGTTATGTGTATTGAATCAGCAGGGTGAAACTATTACTAACAAGCTGTGCGAAGAACGAGAAGGCGCAAGTAAGACACAAAGCATCGCTACGATCAACTACTCCACACGGATAGTAAAGTAAAGTAAGCACTACCTCATCTCACGTCAACACACTATGTTATCCTTGACAGAATAACATTGCGAAAAGAGAAACACTTTCGATAATTTGAAATACATCAGAAACCTCATATAAAATAGGTATCGGCCACCAACTTTGTAAAGCATTCACACACGCTTCATTAGGTATCAACAGGTGGATTGACAATCAACAAAATGAAACTTACACTCCTCCTCACTATTATTTCCATCGTAGGCCCAGCATTTGGCCTTCAAAGCAGCAGTTGCGCCGATGATAGTTCATACGCCCACCCTGCCAATGGCATTTGCACCGACTACCAAGTTGAGGAAACGGTTACGTGGAACAAATTGATATGGGGCCTTCCCGAGCCCAAAAACAATTTCGACATTGCAGCCATCAAACTTCAACAGGGAGAACTAGAGGGATCTACAGAGTTCCACCCAATCAATGGGACCGAGAATAATGTCACGTCTACGTACCGACTGTTTGGCACTTTCTGCGAACCTTCAAAGAAGAAAGACGGCAAGGAAAAGACAGTGCTTCTCGCTTCCCATGGTGGAATTTACGATAGCCGGTTCGTTCCATGTTCTTGTTTCTTGGAATTCCTTGAGTTACAGTACTGAATCTTTTTAGATACTGGACTTCTACGTATAAGCCGGAGGAGTACAACTTCGCACAACACGTGTTAGATGCAGGTTATTCGATCTTCTACTATGACCGCAGTATGTACTCTCACAATCAAACATTCAAATGAGCTTCACTAAATTGCATTTCACACCTCTAGTTGGCACCGGTCGATCTCAAATGTAAGCAGTCCCTCCGCCCATATAAAGCTGTGCAACACTGACAACCGACAGTGTTTCAGGCTTCGAAGCTCAAGCCGACAACCAAGCCGAAATCATCGCCAAAATCGCCACTGGTATCCGCAATGGCAACTACACCAGCGCTATCCAAGCCGAAAAAATCGTCCTCGTCGGCCATTCCATCGGCTCTGTGTTCACCTCCTTAGCGGTTCAAAAATACCCTAATATCGCAGAGGCAACCGTCCTGACTGGCGACTCCTTCCCAAACGCCACCGATCCATCAAAATACGTACGTCCCCTGGGCGCAACCCTCATCGGCGTGAAGCTCGCCAGCACTCTTGATCCACCTTTTGCCCGTGACTCGGCGTACCTCGGGACCGGCGATATATATTCCCACGCGCAATCCTTCTTCCACCCTCCCTACGACCTCCCCACCATCGAGTTCGCGCAATCCATCTCCCAGCCCGCCTCTCTCCTCGAATTACTCGCAGCGGCGACTGTCCTCCCTGATGTTCCTGATTACAAGGGCAGCTTATTCCTTACTACGGGGGAATGGGATGTAGCTTTGTGCGGAGGAAAGTGCGACCAGAGATACCAGTATGGGACTCAGGATTCTACGTTTAAAAACGCAAAGAAGGTGGGCACGTATTTGCATCCGGGAGCGGGGCATGGGGTCAACTTTGCGAGGAATGCATCGGGTTTTTACGGGGAGATTGTGCGGTTCTTGGATAAATGGGCTTAGGGCTGTTGAGATTAAGGGGTGCTGAATGTATATTCTGAGGATTATCTAGACTGTTGGTGTGGGAAGTTTGATGAGGTTATTCGTTATCACTCTACTGAGTCGATCAATTCATGATTGATAGAAAATTGATATGAGAAGAAAATAAAAGCGATAGACATGCAAGCATCTGCCTATGATCACGCACTGATTCGAACTACAAATTGACAATCAAACGGCGATTCAAGAGTGGAAACCAATTCAGAAACGAAGGGCCATTTCCCAAATTCAAAGCCCGATTCAGCAACCAAAACACCCACTGAATTATCACAGTGCTCAATGGCTCTAGAGATACCTTCCAGATTAGGAAGGTTGGCACCTTCAGAAAGGGCCATTCAGGATTTACGGATCAAAAAGCGAAGAGCAAAACAGTTCAATGTGATCAATGGCTGCACACAGACTTTCCAGATTAGGAAGGTTGAAAATGCAATTCACGATTCACGATTCACGATTCACGATTCACGATTCACGATTCACGAATCTTCAATTCGTGAAGCAACGCCAGTGATCGATGGTCTTGAACATACCTTCCAGATTAGGAAGGTTGAAGAGGACTCACGTGACCGCCTTATGCCCTGTCATCAATCAATCCTCATTTTACCATCCAGTTCGTGAAGCGACATCCAGCTCACCTAACGGAGGAAAAAAAACTCCCCTCCCCCGAGAAATTCCTACCGAAACATGAATATTTTTTTCGAGAGCGCTACAGACTAATTGTCGTACAAAAGAAATGCACGACATATCAAATCAATTGATCGATCTAGAGTTGGATCAATCATCCATGCCCACGTCTGGTCTCGCATGCTTTCGGATAATTCGAAATGAAAAAAGCAGCTTTGAGTATGGACGCATGGAGACAGATAGATGAATTGACGTGGCTAGAAAATGCCGTGGATAGCACTTGAGGTGCTAAAGTTGAAAACCTTGTGTGACATTCCGGAGGTGTGACAAAAACTAGAGCGGCCAGCGCATCATGTGTGACAAACAGAGTGTGTCTTGAAGAGCGCGAGAAAAAGTGGTGAAAAGTCGGTAAGGTATATGCACGTTCGACATCAACAATTGACGACATTGATGAAGCCAATCGATCAGCAAAAAAAAAAAGTCGTGAACCTCAATCGAAAATGTTATACATTTCTCCCAAATGCTACTCTGTGTAATACATTAATCATACCATGCCGCTAACTCATGCCAGTCATCAAAAAACAACATCATGCAAGCAATCCAACGCTTCAATGCCTCGTAGCGCCGCGAATCCACCTCTTGCCATGACCCCTGTACTTGAACTGGCTCAACTTGACCACAAACGCACCCCTGTCGATCGTGTTAATAACGATCCATCCACTGGGGAACGAGTAATGGCTCCAAGTGCCAAAATCCCAGAGCGCGACACCACCACCCTCCTCGCCATCATCGCCAGGGTACACGTCGAAATAGGCAATCTCCTCCACGCCTTTGCCCGTGGGATCTTCGGGGATGGTGGACACGTCCAGCACGCGGAGTCCGGCCTGGTAGTTTGACTGGAAAGAGAGGCCATTGTGGACGAATTGGTTGTGGTCGACGGAGCGGGTTGAGGATTTGTAGAAGCCCGTGTTGACGGGCTTCTCGAGGGAGGTAATGTCGAAGATGTAGGTGACGGGGAAGCCGTCGATGGCGGGGGATTCGGGGTCCGTCTCTCCGGGGTCGATCTCGCCCTCGTCGAGCTCATCGTCGAGGAGGAGGTGCGTCTGCCAGTTGGGGTCGAGCACCCAGCCCTGATGCGTGTAGGATGCGCCTTTGTAGGGCGTGCGCGAGATGATGGAGGCGGCCGTGGGGCCGGTTTTGTTGGTCACGTCGTAGATGGTGAGCGTGTCCTCGTTGTAGCCGTAGCAGATGTCGCGGCCGTTGTATTTTTGGTCAGGCCCCCGGTAAACGATGCACTGTGCGTCATGCACATAGCCGTCCTGAGGAGCGCAGCCGGTGGAGTAGGGCTTGGAAGGGTCGTCCATGTTTATGAAGATGAGGCCAGCAGCGCACTTGTCAGTTCGTGGCTGGGCGCCGACTGCAACGGCGTATTTGAGCTCCTCGTTGACTACGACGTTGTGGGAGCGACCGATGGGGAGGTCTGGAAGGAGTTCATTAGCATCCGCAATGTAGTTTCAGAAAGCAGTAAATATCACTTACCAGTGAACAAGCCAGTGAGGTCCTTTGACGTATCGAACACCACTGGGCTTGCTGGGTCCACATCCAGCAACTTCTTCATGTCGAAGATCTGAACGCCGTGGTTTTGACCCTCACTTCCCACGACCAGGTATTGGCCCATGGCCTTGATCTCCCTCCAGATGACGGGGCTGGCCTGCGCGGGTAGACGTCCCAAGTACACCAACTCGCCCTTGGAGGTGACCTCGGCGAAAGCAGCGCCGTCAGTCTGACCAATGGCAACGAAGTCGCGACCCTCGCCGGACCAACCCCACGAGCCGGAGCCCTCACCGTCATTGCTTCCGAGCTCCTCGTGCGTCTTGAAGTCGTAGAGGTCGATGTTCTTGCACTTGTACGTCTGGTCCACATCGCCTGGGACGGCAGCGGCGAAGCCATTCTCGCACTTGACGGCGGTTTGGTTCGCAGCCTTCTTGAAGCCGGCCCATTTCTTGTTGTTGTAGTGGCCCGCGGCTTTGTTGCGCGCCCATGCAGCCTGAAACAATTAGCATATGAATTGATGTCATATGAATGTCCAATTCAACAGAGTTTTTGATGACGCAAATTCTAAAAGAACCCGGTTTCAATTATTGAACTTACCTCTTTGGCGGCCATCATCTTGGACATGACAGAGCCCGATTCATACTGCTCCTTGGAGAACATGGCACCTTCTGCCAAAGGCAGCAGGGCCGCAGTGAGCGTGGTGGTGAGCTTCATCTTCGCGAGACTTGCAACGACAGACGAAAAGCAGAGAGGCAGGCAATTGGACAAGCGCGCGCAAACTCTCCAGTTATGGGACTCATGCCCTCCTCTTTTATACTTTATTGCACCCCGCCACTGCCGTAGCAACGAGACCCTGTTCTTTCCCAATTATCGCATGCATCTCAAGGCGTTATCGAGACCATGTTTCCCATACCTTCCTATCAGGGCGTAGCACCAGAGTGGGAAAGCTTGATGTTTCCAGTGGACGGGGGCGCCGTGCGTGCTGCGCAGCTGGGCATGCTCCGAAAAGTCTTGGTATTCATGTGTTTCGCCGTGGTGATTTGTCGGGGCGTTTACTTGGCACGAGGATCGGTACGTCGCTTTTTGTGCATGAAATGCGAGATTGGTGTGGAACCATGTTTGGAAGGCGGTCGCTCGTTATTCGGAACTGGCAGGTAATATTGCACGCATCCGCTCCTGGTCGACACGAGGATGCTGTGGGATGGGAAGAAATGATTGCGCAATGTTTGCTCATGTTTGCTGAGGGTCCCTTTACCAAGACATTGGCGTACTTTAGCAGCCTCTGCATTATCCTTACCCCATCAATCCCCTTGGCATTTCCAACGCCAGATATCAAAGGAGATAGGGAGGCAAGTTAGTTATGAATCGAGTTCCATTAGCTACATTGGCTTCGTGGTGATGAACGGTAAGCAAGCCAGATAGAGTAGGAGCCAAGCATTGATACAGGTCCCGAGGTCCCGTGTACGGAAGGCAAAGGGAGATCAGGGGAGAAACGGCAGATGACAATCGCCACAACGGACGATGGACATGCCGTTTTGATTGCTCTAGGATGAAGGGATAATAACGATTTAGAGCAAGTATTTTCATGCAAAAGGCTGCATCCAACGGTTTTTCAGATACGAAATACGAGCGGGCGGTTGCTCCCGTGTGCGTATCTACAAACGGCCCAATGCGGTTAGCGCAGTATCTACACTGAATGAACCGGTCCCTCTCCACACAGCCAATCAAAAGCGTCCCCTTAACCAAACATACAGATCTGTGCACATGTATACCGTTGCCCATCCAAGAACGCCAGGAACCAAATACCGAGTACTGGGGACGCTGTTGTCAACCCATGTCCGTAACAAGCTCCAAATAGCCCCAAATCCCGAGACTGCAGACTAAAACCACAAAGCTCCGACAAGTGTCCAAGCCAATGTGCTATGCAGCATCTGACCAAGAATCTTCAAATCTCAGTCTGCCGTTTCATCGCTTGCAAGATCCCAATTGATCAGATTCCCCCAATTCGGATCTAGGCCCGCATTACTGAGCCTAGGGCTCTCCTCCTTCCGTCCGACACCTAGCCTCGTATGCAAAAGCAGAACCGATTGAGCCTGAGCTGGAGCCCGATATTCCGCGTTCGTCTTCTCTGCCTTCTCTTCCTCAGAGCTTGGGGCGTACTTTATAAGGTTAGGGAAAGGATCAGCCTTGCGGGCATTGCTGTGGCCGTTGAGTAGTTGCTGGTTGATAGCGCAGTCAGGATTGAAACGGTCTATGGGGTTGGTTAGTCTCTCTGTGCATGTGTGATGGAAATAAATAATCATAATCGAATGCTTCATCATCGCAGAGTTATTGGCTTACTCGCGGTATCAGAATGTGTGATATGTAGGAGTGAATTTTTTACCAATGGGATGCAGTGATGGGCGTTTGTCGTGCGGAGATGCATCGTCACCAAAAGGATCTCCAAGCTCGAAATCATCGCTGTCGAATTCTTCTTCTGGATCATTGATGGGGAATACAGGGGATAGAGGAGACGTGAGAGCGAATGCACTAGGCAGTGTTGTCACTCCTGTCGTTGCAAGTTGCGGTGCCGCTGTTTGATAATGGTGGGCAGGCAGCGTAGATGGTTGCTGTATCTGCTGGGCGTAGGGATCCTTGCGCAAAACAGGTGGCGGGCCCCACTCAACTGGTGGATTCTTATGCCTATTGCTTCTATGCAAAGATGACAGTCGGTATTCCTCCTCACAAATGACATCCACCTTGTACTCTTTCGCGCGTTGCTTCTCCCTGTCTTCATAGCGTGCATGTTGGCTGATCCCGTTGGTTGGCCTACCGGATGCTCGTTTGTGTCCAGTCTGTGATGATTCGCCCGTATCGTCGGTTGGGAGGAGAAAAGTGACGGTTTTAAGCTTCTTGGTCGCAGGTTCGGGGCGCTCCTCTGGCTCAGTTTGCTGCTGAGGTTTTTGTCGTGCATCTGGAGAATGGGAAGCTATCCGATCCTCGGAACTATCATTGTGCAGCGACATCGGGGAAGGATAATGTTCAATGGAAGCACTAGAGTCCTCGTGAATTTTGAAGTTGTTCCTACCTACTGCGAACATCTTCTCGCTGTCGGAGTTATGGAACATCAAGGCTTCTTGAGCATCCTGCAACCTCACATTGAGAGCTCCTCGAGCGAAGGCCTCAGACACGGAGGGCAGTGTATGGTTTTTTCCTGGCGGACATGGTGTACCGTCAGGCGTAGTAGCTTCTGAGCGGTTGGTTACAAGCCCCCGGGTTTGCAACTCCCCATTGAGCCGGTGCGGAAGTGCGGTGGCATTGTCGTCGGAACCTTGTAAGTAGTCACGGGCGTATGATAATGGCAAGAATTGGGGTTTTCGTTCTTTTCGCTGACCTTTTGGTGTGCCTATAATCCTGCCGCTCTGGCTATCGATTACGGTCTTGGAGAATATATTCATCGCGCGAGGAATGATCGAATCGGACGTAGAGCGATAAGACAGTTGCGCCGTTGTGGGCGAGATGTCGCTTTCGGAAGAGAGAAAGTCGGAGTCGGGGCAATTTAATAGTAAAGATGCAATATCCTGATATGTTCAATGGGTAGAGAGACTACATAGAGGATATGCTGGATGGTTGGAGGTTGGGGTCGGAAGGCTTCTGTTGTTGTTGACCTTTGTGTCGGGGATTGCTTGCACCGCGCACATGGTAACGGCTCTCTCACTGCGCAGTCTGCGGTTTCCGTTTGTAGAAGCTACTAGGGCATGGTAGGCTTTCACTGCGACCAAATTAGGAATCGACCAATGAGAATCGACCATTTGCTAACAGGTGTTTTACAGTGGGGTTTGATGAAGTGAGTGATTAATACATATTCCTTTCACCCACCGATCCACGTCACCGTATTGCACTTCGACTTTTTCGTGGGACTTGGAACAGTTGACAACACACTTGATGGACGAAAGAGTTGGGTTGGCTGAAGGATAGCTCACCATTCTTAAGATGAAGGGAAGGTTGCAAAAGAACCAGAAGTGTTTGGCTTAGCTTGAGATAGAGAGTGTTATTTCGGTTCGTACAGGATTCAATTTGTACGCGTGTTTGCCATTTTTCAAAGTTGTCTGCTGGATAGATACTTCCGCCCGTTGTCGGCAGGTCTGCATCAAGAATTCAAGTCATAAATGTAACTCATTATTGAAGGAAGATGCACTGCAGATGACAAGCTGGAGGAGTATTTTGAAGTTGACTCTTAGGTACACGACGATAGCTAGGATGTTCCTGTGTCTCTATCTTGGTGCCAACCCCGCGAATAATTATGTCGCTATGCCACACTTTATTTTTGATGATGAAGTTGATAAACGACGATCACGGCATGTAAATTCTCTATCATGTTCCAAGTTTACTAGCGGGGTCTTTCTTTCCGGAGTTGTTGATCATTCCGCGCCTATCCTGGTCGTTCGGAGTTAATCGCTTGCCCTGAAAACTTCACGGAGCGAGGAAATTGTAATACAGTGGAAGGGCAAGGTGTCGTAAAGTGGGGACTCGGACTAGGCAATGCTTTATAAATCCCAATAATCGCCTCTTCCTTCTCATCAACTGTATTCCATTCCACGCTGTTGGCCCGAAGTGATGCAAGGACCATCATTTATATCCGTGAAGTGGTGTAGCCGGCACATTCCGATACTTTAGTTATAACCCATTCGCTTTGCCGTCTGAGAACCAGCCTTTCTTTACAACACCATCAACCTGGAAAACTTTGGTTTACGATGCATCCTAATACGAACGCTATCAGACAAGAAATCCTTTCTGAGATCAACCAGAACAAGGAGTCATACGTCTTCTTCCTCCAGCGGTTGGTTCGCGCTGCCTCTCCCAACCCACCGGGCAACACAGTGCGCGCCGCAGAAGTTATCGAAGCACTGCTTGCAGAGAACAGCATCAAGTACCAAAGAATCTCCCCTCTACCAAGTGCTCCGAATGTGGTGGCAGAGTTCTACGGGGAGGCAGGTGAAGGCAAGCGCGTCATCCTTAACGGCCACATTGATACATATCCAGTCGAAAAGCCGGACGCATGGGAGCGAGGACCTTATTCGGGGCACAACAACGGTATTTCGGTTTTCGGAAGAGGTGCTGTGGACATGAAAGCTGGCACTGCAGCCTCCATCATTGCGTTCACCTTACTCCAGAAAAGAGCACAACATCTTAAAGGCAGTGTAGGACTTACCGCTGTTTCAGACGAAGAAACTGGAGGGAAGTGGGGGACACGATATCTTCTCGAACAGTGTGGTGAGCCCTCGCCTTGGCTCGGTGATTGTGTTCTAAACGGTGAACCTGGAGGCATTGAATCGGTACGTTTTGGTGAGAAAGGAACGCTTCGCCTCACCTTCACCATCCAAACCAAGGGAGCGAACGGGGCGTACACGTTCCGCGGGCGGGGCGCCATTATTGCTGCAAGTCAGCTTATAGTTAAACTGCTTGCGCTCGAAAGCATTGAACCCGACATCCCTGACGACGTGCGCAATTATTTGACCTCGGAGCGAGCACGCAAAGTTGCGAATTCCGTTATGGGAGACGGTGCTGCAGACGCGCTTCTCAAAACATCCGTAAATATTGGTACCATCCAAGGAGGCATAACGATCAATACAATACCAGAGCAATGTGTCTTCCAGGCAGACATCCGATTGCCGATTGGTCTCGAAGCAAGTAGGGTCCTAGATTGCATCGACTGCTATCTAGAAGAGTTCCCGGAGGCCACCTACAAGGTGATTACTGCTGCCAGTAATCCAGCCAATTATTGCACTTTCCAACATCCATTCGCCGAATCAGTGATCGGAGCTGCAAAAGAGACATCAGGTATCACACCTGTCATGTTGGCTGGTCTGGGAGGCACAGACTGCAAGTTCTACCGTTATCGTGAGATTCCCACATACGTTTACGGTCCGTCTCCCACGGGTATGGGTGAATCTGAGGAGTCTGTACTGATTGATGAGTTTATTTCTATCATCAAGGTACATACGTTGGCGGTTTGGGACTACTTGGTTGATTCTGCGGGTTCTTGAGTGCCTGCCTTGATTCAAATTTTTAAAGCAATACGTCTCTTCGGTAGTTTGAAAATGACCAATTTTGGAAATCCATGTCGCAGTTTAAGGCCCGCGTCTGTGCGTTTATTGCATCCTAGGCAGCCATGCTTTAGCTGTAAGTGGAACGTTAAAGACCACGTGCAAAAATCCTGCATTGTACAAACTCCATTGTTTTCTATATGAGGTTACCAGCAATTCATTGCAAGTTTGTGATACAGGGCGGACAAGCCGGAAGGTCACATATCGGGTAGCTACTAGACGAAACCTCTAGTTGGTAAAGGTTTCCAGTCTTCCCGATATTTAGCCGTCTAGCGTGTCACCACAGCGTAGCTTCGATGGCCATTGTAAACGTAGAAACCAATGAATGAAAAATTATTGGCGGGCTCTGATTCGTTTAAGAAGTTTGATACTTAACTAGGGAGGCACAGGACAAGGGGTTTAATAGTACTTAGTAATTATGCGTATTAGAAATTGGTTGATGCGTTCATTTTTGCTCCGAACCACGGGCGTACGGGTGGTGGTGACGGCTACAATGGATGATTGCAGCGGGTATTGCTGTTTTACACCCACCTGCTGTACGGCCTCGGAATTCTACCCACTCCAGGCAACTGCTTACCAATTTCTTGGCGGTGTTAGTTCCGACTGTACATAAATACAGAGTATCCTCGGTCGACTTTCCATTATTCCCTACTCCTGAGAACATTCAGTCGTCCTATAACCCTTCGAAGAGATCATGGCGTCCCATATTTGCGGTTGCTACTTCCTTGACCGAACGTTTCCGTATCCACAGCGAACGTATCTTCCACAAATCAAAGTTGATGCACATACAAGAATCCAGTCATTGGCTTCACGTACCGTACTGAAACAAACATTCTCCAATCCGTCCAGCGACAAGACCATTGAGGAAATTCGGTGGGTCATCCGTTCGACGTTGATAACCATTCGGCTAACCTGAGCTAGATACGCTTTTCCATTATTTGATGGGGTCGGCGTGGTGGATTTCGTGTGTGCTATTGGAGAGCGCACTATTTACGGTTTAGTGAAAGAGAAGAAGGAGGCAAAGAAAACGTACGAGAAGGCGAAAGAGCGTGGTGAACACGCAGCACTGCTGGAACAACTTCCCGACGCGGCCGATGTTTTCATTACATCTATCAGCAACATAGCGCCTGAATCGACACTCGATGTGACAATCACATACGTGCAAGAGCTCAAGCATGATGCCGAGATTGACGGTATCCGATTTACGCTCCCTAACAGAGTTGCACCTCGTTATGGTTCTTATCCTGGTACTCTCATAGGCACGCTTGCCGCTGAGCAACCTGATATCTCGATCACCGTTGATATCGATTTACCAGACGGAATTCCGGTCAAGAAAGTAATCTCACCTTCGCATCCTGTGGAAATCTCATTGGGGTCGCTGTCTACGGGCGGCAGCAACGAACAAAGCTCGGTATCCAAAGCTTCAGCAACTCTTGCTATCGGAACTACGCCTTTCGAGAAAGAATTTGTCTTACAGGTTGTCGCAAACGACATCGGCGTCCCACATGCAGTTCTGGAACCGCACCCGACGCTGCCAAACCAGCGTGCATTGTTAGCCACGCTCGTTCCCAAGTTCACTTTAAAGCACCACAAACCCGAGATCTTGTTTCTGGCGGACAGGTCAGGCAGCATGAGGTATAACATTCCCACGCTGGTTGCTGCTTTGAAGAACTTTTTAAAGTCAATTCCCCCGGGCTGCCATTTCAATATCATCTCTTTCGGAAGTGATAGCAGTAGTCTTTGGCCTACAAGTCAGCTGTACACGCAAAGCACTTTGGATTTGGCAATCAAGTGAGCAAACCCATTCTACCGTATATTTTTAGCAATAAACACGCTGACAGCTTTATAGACATGTTGAGACTTTTGACGCTGATTTCGGAGGCACAGAAACTCTCAGCGCCATCAAGGAATGCTTGTCTGCCCGGCGCATTGACTTACCCACGGAGCTTATCTTGCTCACCGATGGCGACATCTGGCAACAACAGGCAGCATTCGATTACATAGCGGTTGCGACTAAACACGAGAATATAAGAGTCTTCCCAATTGGTATAGGCGGCGGTGTCTCTAGCGCTTTTATCGAGGGAATTGCACGTGCTGGCAACGGATTTGGACAAACGATTGGGAATGCAGAGAAAATGACGAGTAAGATTGTGAGAATGGTGAGCTTATCTTCATTTATGATTTTTTGACCAAAGCCAATGACTGCTATAGCTCAAAGCTGCGCTCACGCCGAACGTGAAAGATTATCGCTTGGAAATCAGATACGAAGATGGTAGTGTCGAGCATGTCATCGACAAGACAAAATTTTCTCTGGAGTTCGCAACGAAGGAAGACAGCGCACCAAAACCAGATGCGAAACCGATTTCACTGTACAATGAGGACCACAGAGACGAGCCAATAAAATCTGACGAAGAATCCGAAGAAAGTTTCAGGAACTTGCCGAAATACAACCCGCCCAAGGTCTTTCAAGCTCCGTTTGAAATACCCCAGCTTTATCCATTCCATCGCACCTGTGTATATCTGCTTCTGGGGCCGGAGACCTCTCGCCTATCCCCAAAAAGTGTGATACTCAAAGGGACATCATCCCAAGGTCCGTTGGAAATCGAAATACCCATCGAGATTCGCGAGAAACCGGACCAGATGATACATCAACTTGCAGCCCGCAAGGCCACACAAGAGCTCGAAGAGGGTCGGGGATGGCCTACTGAAGCAAGAGTTGGTTCAGGCAAGTTATTGAGAGAGGATCGACCGACACTCTACAAACAGCTGCTCCAGAAAGAGGCTGTGCGACTGGGCGTCGAATTTCAAGTCGGCGGCAAGCACTGCTCTTTCGTAGCCGTCGAAGCCAACAAAGCCGAGATTGCGGAAAAACGCAAGAATGCTATCAAAGCTGAAGATATCGAAGATGGCAACTGGGATTTTGTAAAAGACGTGGATATGGATGACTGGAACGACACTGAGACTTGGGAACCAGACGGAGGACGAGAACGAAGAGCCCTGGGTCGCAAAAGGAAGTCGAAGATGAGGAGGAGGACAGTCATTGACGTGGAAGCCGAGGTAGACGAGGAAGATGACGAGGAAGACGCCAAGGAACATGTCAGAGCAGCTGGGCAGGCTGATGCCGTGTTCACCGAAGACATTGGTAAGCAACAAGAATATTGTACCGATAGACGGGTTTTGAGGGGATTCCCGGAGACGCTAACTTCATTTGTAGGTTTGGGTTTTGACGATGGAGCCTCCTTAGATACATTCGACTTCGAATCATTCTTGAATGTTGGGGAATCAGCGGACTTAGACAAGTGGGACATCACTGGTGCGTATCTCCCACAACTCCAACCCCTTTCTCTTGATATACGGTCTACGGCAGTACTTCTAACATTGGTCAGGTACCCAAGCAAATTTTACATCTACAAACCAGTCATGGGGAACTGTATATCCAACAGCACGTTTTACGTCAACCCAGCCATCCCCTCCACGCGCCAGGTTCTGTAGTACGGTGTCCAACTATTCCCCTCCACGCGCCAGGTTCTGTGATACGGGGTCCTACCATTCCCGTCCGAGATCTGTATCGTCGCAGCGTGAGAATACAAAGCCCTCAGCTCCGTTACTCGAGCGTCTTGTCGGTCAACAAGGTTTCGATGGGTCATGGCCCGATTTTGATTCTATCTTCTGGAATGAGATGGATTTGAAGCTCGATGACATTGAGAGAATCGCTGGAAAACTCGTGTCTATGGTAAGCCGAGAGGTTGACGAAAAGTTGGTTAAAGTGTTGATCAGCACTGTTCTCGCTGTACTTTACATGGAGAAAAAGATGGCGGACGAGGAGGAGACTTGGGAGTTGGTTGTGGAGAAAGCGCGCACATTCGTCGAAGAGATGGAATCGGAAGTTGGTAAAGACGTCGTTGACGAATGCTGGAGGCTCGGTGAGAGTCTCATGTAGAGTTGATGTGTGGGGCTAAATTTAGTCCGCTAGTTTTGCCTCGGATCAAAATCTGGGGGCGTACATCGGTCGTTTCTTAGATATGCACGCGAAATTGATTGATCAGCATGGCGAATTATCAACCTCGGCGACAACTGTCGTATGCTAGGTACTGTATAGTTTGAAATCTTGATCCCAAAATGAGGCTCCCGCAGAATTAGTGTGGTGCCGCATCGTTTTGGCAGTCTGGGGCTGGGCTAGACTAAATCAAACAGACGTTGATGGTGGAACATGAAACAGCGCCACCAATCCAAGCCGAGGTGTAGCAAGCGCGCAATCTATTTGCAGCCGCGATCAACACTAGGATGCCATTGTCATGTAACTGTGGAACCTTGCCTTGCGCGTTTGTACTTTAATCTCTTGGCTCGTCTTATATGTTGATGTACTCGAAACAAAAACAAAACTCTATACACGCAATAGGATGCATGCATGCCTCGGTCTGTTTAATAGTGACTAAACGGATCGCTGTATAGGGCGAAGCGCGTGGGACGATCATGTTTCAAACTACGCTGTCGGTTCAAGCTTATGGGAAATTGATCTCTGGGGACTTCAAGTGTAGAGTCTCCTTACAAGTTATATAAACCAAGCATGAGAGAGTACTCTGTTGAATCATCAGCAGGTCGCACTTTCGCTTCTGACTTCTTCCTCTTCGCTCACTTCTTTTCACCCTTCTTTTTACCCTTCTTTCGTTGACACATTTTCTTCAAAACATTCGTTCATTCTCGTTGTCTAGAACAATGAAGTATCAAAACCCCGCATCCGTTCTTCTTCTCGCAGGCGTGAGCAGTGCTCTCCCTACACCCCAGTTGCCTTCGATCCCTGGCTTGCCTTCCCTGACCAATCCATCTAGCGGTGGTATGTTATACTCTAGTTGCAAAATCATCTGTCCTTAAGACACTGATAATGTAATGAACCCTCTACCCCTGGATATAACTGACTCTGTACGTGACGCAGGTTCTGGACTTGGTGGACTCACCGGCGGCTTACCTTCTCTTCCAATTCCAAGCAGCGGTGCTGGATTGGGTGGACTTACAGGCGGTCTACCTTCTCTCCCAATTCCAAGCGGAGGTGCTGGGGGACTTGGCGGACTTCTTGGTGGTGGTGGTGGCCTACCTTCTCTCCCAATTCCTAGCGGCGGTGCTGGTCTTGGTGGGCTAAGCGGTGGTCTACCTTCCCTTCCAATTCCAAGCAGTGGTGCTGGACTTGGCGGGCTCACTGGCGGTTTGCCTTCACTCCCAATTCGAAGGAGCAGCGAGGCTGGGGGACTCGGCGGCCTACCCTCTCTCCCAATTCCGAGCGGAGGTGCTGGGGGACTTGGCGGACTTCTTGGTGGTGGTGGTCTACCTTCCCTCCCAATTCCAAGCAGCGATGCTGGATTGGGTGGGCTCACCGGCGGTTTACCTTCTCTCCCAATTCCAAGCGGAGGTGCTGGCGGAGGTGCTGGGGGACTTGGCGGACTCCTTGGTGGTCTAGGAAATCCCAGCAGTGGGTCTGGTGGGATCCCTTCTATTCCTAAGATTCCCTCTGGGAGTGGGTCTGGCGGGCTCCCTTCTTTTCCTAAAATCCCATCTGGGGGTGCTGGAGGGTCTGGAATTCCCTCTATTCCTGGCGTGCCTTCGATTCCGCTTCCTACCGGAGCTGTCGGTGGTGGTCTGCCCTCTCTACCCCGCGCAAACGCGGTCCCTAGCACTGGTGCCGCCCTTCCTAGCTTCGGTGGAAGCGGGACTGAGAACGGTCTCGATTCTGGTAGCTGCGGTGATATGACTGTCATCTTTGCTCGCGGTACTGGAGAACCTGGAAACGTTGGTATCATCTCTGGTCCCCCCATGTTCAAGAGCTTGAAGGCCAAGTTGGGAGACAAGGTTGTTATTCAGGGAGTTGACTACCCTGCTAGCGCTGCTGTAAGTTTCTACCAGTGATTTTATTTGGGTGAGATTAGGCTGACAACATTCGTATAGGGCAACGCCAACATGGGTGCTGCGGGAGGACCCGCCATGGCTGAGTCTGTCAAGAAGGCACGATCCAAGTGCCCCGACACTAAGATCATTCTTTCGGGTTATTCGCAGGGCGCAATGGTCGTGCACAATGCTTTCCAGCAGGGTGTCTCCTCCGCCGATATCTCGGGCGCCGTTCTCTTTGGCGACCCATTGAAGACGATGAAAGTTGGTGACTTGGCCGCAGACAAAGTCAAGGAGTTCTGTGGTACTTCCGATGCTATCTGCGGAACTGGCCAATCCCCCGCTGGTGGACACCTGAGCTATGGCAGCGTTGCTGATGAGGCGGCTGCTTTTGCTATTCAAGCTGCTGGCCTTGCTTAAAGAATGTCTACTTTCTTTCGTTCTAGTGAGACTATTCTTGTATGAGGATCTTTTCTCAATTCTTTCTCAACCGGCTTGAGCCATCTTTGTTAGAGTATATGAAGTTGGATGCTGTTGCGTACATATGTAGTCAATTGAGTGTCTACTTAAGTGTTTTTTTCCGTCTGAACATGGGTGCCATTCAACTCATCAGATGTGGGCTTAGCAGTGTGCAACTGATAATAGAAAAATGTGAGGTTTTGATTTGAGGGTAGAAACTTGGGGGCGGATCTCCGATATACACAGGGATGAATTGTGGTTCCATGTACGCGCTCCCGCAGGCAAAGGAAAATCCAACGTCAAATCACCCATATTGATATCTAACTACATAGTTTTGAGTCTTATTTGCACACTTAGAGAGCTACTTCAATGTGCCGATTGCGTTTGTCAACATGCAGGGGTTTTAGCGAATCGGGCGTGCTCCTGCTCATTTACGATATCCGATACTTACATTTTTTAAATCGAGGTTTATGTCATGTGTACCTACAGGTACGTAAGGCAACGGCTTATGTGTCATATGCTGATTCGTACACAGAATCTGGAACTTCGATGTATATAACCAAAAGCGGAAACTCGCCTGCATGTTGAGGGGACTGCTTTCGGGACCACCTTGGCAAACTCAGCCTCGTGAACCAGACACTCACAGCTCCCTTTCTCTGAACTCTCTTCTTATACATACTGTGATTGTAACGCTTGAGTAGCAGTGAAACAGTAGAATGCTTGACCTCCACCTCTCTATCACACCGAGTTTCTATCATGCGTCGTTGGATAGCAGCGTGGCTCTATATTGTCCTGCCGACAGGCTCTGCTTCTCCCCAGTCGAACAATAACAATGTTCTAACTGTCGTCCCACGGTCGTCCAGCACGGCCAATTATGGCGGGTATGGACCGCCCGGAAATGCACTTCCAACAACGACTGCTTCTTCGAGTGAGAATGTCTGTGGATGGTGGTTGGAAGGCCAAAGTAAGTTGACCCTAGTAGCTCCTGATCCTGGATATAACTGTTGAATAGAGACCAGCCGTTGGATTTGTTCATCGTCGTGCGCGGTAGCCACTTACACCACTCCCAATATACTCTTCTGCCCACAGAATGAAGTACAACCGTATACAGAATTTTTCGCGTATGGACAGTGGCCTCAGCGCGGGTGTCAAGGATATCAGTGGTGTTGGTACGCATGCTAGCTTCTTGCGTTTGGTAGAACAGCCCATCGTTAGGATCGCATAGCTAATACAACAACCAGTGGCAAGGATCAACCCTTTGCCGTTAGATTTGACATCAACAACGGCGCTACCATTATGTCGGTATGCCTGCCATCAACCCGTAACGATCCCATCCTGACCCAGACGTTCGTGACGCAACTCGGGTCCCTTTCCGCTCGCCACTCCACGTATACGCCCCCTTACTCACTTGCTTCCGCTTCCTCGACATCCAATCCCCGAGTCGCTTCGTCTCCGACGAGCCAGTCTACGTCATCTAGTCAGCCTTCTGAGGTGTCAAAACCATCCGAAGATAAGGGATTGAACACGGAAGCCAAAGCTGGAATAGGTGTGGGTGTTCCAGGCGCAGTTGTTGCAGTAGGGCTTATAGTGTCATGGTGCTGGAAAAAGCTAAGACCTCGGGCTTGAAGTATAGAAAAGCTGTGAATATAGGATAATAATCAAATAACATAAGAAAGAAGAATAGCACAGGAATGGGTATATAGACGAAAGGAAATGGAGCTCAGGAAAATGCTTGGGCCTTGATACTCCAGATCACCACCGGTTCGCACTTATCGGGTTCTTCTGTTTGGCGTCAGCCATTATCTCGATGAAGCAGAATAGTCAGGGAGGGTAGCTGAATTGTGAGAGTTTTAAGATTATAAACTTTTTCGATTTGAAACACTGCGAGTGATTTGATTTCGTGACACATGTTTACCACAGTAATCCTTATGTGATTTATTTCGAACCTCTAATCTACTGCATCTTTCCCAAAACCAGTTCTCAAGAGTTCTTGGTCACGACATCGTTATTCCCGTCCCATACTACCGGTCTAGGCTCATGAAAGTCTCTAATATCGTACGTCTCATTGCCAACATCAGCGTAGAAGTATATTTCTTCCGACAGATAAGCATATCATCTTCGATTAGATTCATCAATACAGTACTTACCCTTTTGGCCAAATGTATACACTCCTGGGATCTTGACCGTTGGACCTGGGACGCCTTCCGCGGATTTTGAATTCATAATTTTGATGTGTGCACAATTGGTGTAGAACTGTGCTCCTTGACTTCGTGGTATTTAGTAGGAGGACTCACTGCTAAGAGGAATATGATACGCATTCGGTGGGTAACTTACAGCGAGTCGACTGGGAGTGGGTATATATGTTCGAAGCGAAGGAGGTAATCACCCGCTGGAGTCTTCTTGGGTATAGTGAAGTTCCACTGCACAATGACTTCATATTAGCAAGCCGATTCCTAGGCGGCGAAAATACAGTCGGCGTTATTCCCGGAATTGGGAACGTTTGTATTAAACCGCACTTACGCTCTTAGCCTGATAAGTACCCCACTGATGTTTCCAGTAATACTCATCGTTTGGCGGTTCGGACTGATTCGTTCTCCCCACCACGCTCAATATCTTAAACCAATCGCCATTCCCTTCATACTCATCGAGTGAACCCGGAGCTCGTGATAACCAAGCTGTCGCGGGCCCAGGATGATACAAATTAGGCCAACGCTATTGATATCAGATGGACGTCCCAGGAAGTGTTGCTGCGGAGGTGTATAACATACGTCCCATGGCATGACAGGTGCACCTTCGATGGGCAGTCCCACCGTAGTATTGACTGCAAAGCCCACGGTATCTCCTGCGTGTACGACTGCAGTCTTGGGCTTGAACCACGCTTTGGTTGCATTTCTGCCGCACCGAAGGTCGGATAAGGAGGGGTCTACGATCGGAATGATGTAGTCGTAGTCGAATTTTGGGTTGTCGCCGTTGTCCTGCGGGCTTATTTTTCTGTGGGGCAGGATTATAAGTGATGATTCGAGGGCGGAGGCGGGAATGATTCGATTACCGAATATATTCCCATGGCTCACTCCATGACTTGTTGACCATTAGGCGATCAAAGAAGTCTGTCGGATGAAATTTTGGTTAGTTTCCTGTTTTCCATTCATGGGAGAAAGCGCGTATCAGATCTTCGTAAAAGAAATAGTGAAGACGTAACATACAATGAGCATTTGCACCCACCAACTCGCACGCAATGGCGTATAGTACAGTTGACTTCATTCTCACACAGAAGAACGCAGCAATCCGACACTGAAAGGAAGTGACTTGCAGACGTAGTATTTAAAAGCAAGCTTGAATCTAAAATAGCACTCCCATATTATCGCACTGGCTCGCAGTACCCGGTTCCCAACATACGCGCGTCACGTACATGTCGCAATGGGCGAGATCTTGAACCTCAGTGGCCATAACCATACGAGACACTGTATTCTATATGAATGTAGCATGTCACTGTTGTAATTACGTATTGGCGAAACTATTTTGTAACGTGGCGGATCGTATTGTAATATACTGATATAATGAGATTGGTAGGAATTGATTAAGAGCCTCTTTTGCCGAGTACCCTGCCTCTATCCTTGGAGAATCACCCATCGCGCACCTTCTGAAAGAAATATCCTCAATATTTTGGTGAATAGAAGAAATGAGTGATTCTTGAATGTTCATTATGGTGTAGGAATGGAAACAGGAAAGGGGATGGCTGTCCAGAGAAACAGCTTAGGAAGCAATGTGCCGCTGGTATAACGTTGATTTCCACAGCAGTTGTAGTAACTCTTCAGAGGCTCAAAGGTAGAATGAAGAAGTCAGAAGGGGCTCGCAGGTGTATATCCATCTAAAGGTAGTCGATCAAATGTAAACACTTGTTCCTCGTGATATTTACCTCTACCTTATCTCAACTTACCTAATTGGGTAAGACCTCCCTCAAATCATCCATTACTGTAGGGTTAGGGTTAGGGTCAGATCTCGTAGAGTTGGGGTAAGATGAACCTTCCCAATATGGAAGGTAGAAAGAGGAGTGTCGATCATAGCGGGATACAAACATTTGTTCGAAAACGGGAAGTCCTGATCGGGAAGCGTGAATGCGTACCACGTGACATCTGCAAACACACCGTAGAGATAGGGCATCGCTGACGCCCATTGGGTCAGACTTTCAACAAGATAAAGCAGTAGGATGGCAGGGTAGTAATGTTTAATGTAACATGACATTTTCATGTAGGAAATGCTACCTCCACGTGCAGACGTAGAGGCAGGCCAGCATCGTGACAGACCTGCCGGCACTTGTTGTTGCTAAAGCGCTCGGGAAGAAATGTGATGTATGTTGAAACATCGGGTACGAGATTTTGCAAAGTCTATTCTAAATCCGAGTTGTCGATCGAAGTGACATGCGCACCAGTATACTTTGAACTGACGCCATGCGACAGATGTCACGGCTCTGAACCTTAACGTACGTGCGGGTACGTATCATAACCCGGGCCCTATCGATACGAGAAGTATGAAGATGAATTGCTATACCAAGATTCTGCGAGCCCGCCACGAGCGTCCCATTAAGCCTCGTGAATCTCTCGCTTCCGTCGTGTGATGCCGGGTTAACTCAACTTCCTAATCTGGTAATTAAACCTTGTCCATCCCCACACCCACCCCGTCAGCCCAAGCAGAAAGCTGGCAAAGTAAAATCGCATGGGGCCCCGAATGAGTTTCCCGGTCATGGTCAGCGACCTGATGCACGCTCTTCTCGTGGTTCATACGCGTGAGCGCCGTCCTACCGGTTCATCATTTCGGGCGAAAGATAAGTGCAAGGGTTATATACCAATAGACGCGTTGCGCCTCCGTGTTTGCAGACTTGACAACAACACACTCAGCTTTGTTGTCTTCTTGGATGTCTTATGGCGAAGTCAGGCTTTGTGATACCTTCACGCATGGCTGCGGCGCGTGGACGCGAGGTGACGGGCGTAAGGTTCTGAAAGCTGACGGCATCTGCGGGAGCTTCCTTTTTGTACACATGTCCGTCGTGGAATGCAACGTCCTCGAGGGCATCGATTGGCCTTGGGCGAACAGCAGTTCCTGGTACCGTTCGCATGCGTCACTACCACACCTGCCTTACGGCATGCCATGTTTGTTGAACGCTTGATAAAGCCGCGATAAGAGATGGCAAGATGGCAGAAGTATATTAAGTGGAGAAAGGTGGTCAATGTTGAGATATTTCAAATCGAACAGAATTTGGTTTTTCTCTGGATCTTATTTTATTAGAACATGAAGCAGTATCATTCTCTGAGATTTTTCTTACTGCACGGCCTGGCCGCTGCTGTTCCTCTCAATGGAAGACTTGATGTCCGCCATACCACTGAGACAGTTGAGGGTGGAATAGTCGACTGGATTCCAATCCAGTCTCAGGCACCTAACGGTAACATCGCATCTCCGCCTCCTCTTCCAGTCTTCAACTCAGTGCTTTCCTCCAACACGTCTACCCCAACTCCATTTGATTCCGAGAAGGGACCTGAGGGCACTGTGCCTATCCTTCGCAGCACTGGTGCTTCAATCATTAAACAACCTCCCCCTGGCATTAGCTCCAAGAACGACCACCAGAAGCGTGCTGTTGGAGACCACTGGTACGCCTCCTCGGCTCAGACAGTAGCGAACCATGGAGGATCAGCTTCGTACTCGCTGTTCAAAGCTTGGACTGAAGCCGGATCAGACTTCTCGTTGATACAAGCTGCCATCATCAAAACCAATGTCCCCAAGCCGGGCGACAACTCTCAGCAGATTACCCAGACCGTAGAAGCTGGCTGGATCAACTACCCCGACCAGGTTGCTGCCCCTCATCTCTTCGCCTACTATACTACCAATGGCTATACCGCCCAGGGAAACAACGTTGGGGGATGGAACCGAGACGTGGCCGGATGGGTGCAGACAGACAGCAGCATCTACCCCGGCGTTTCCTTTTCACCACTTTCCGCCCGCGGTAGCACACAGTATGACCTACAGATTCGATGGTACCTGTACCAGGGCAACTGGTGGCTCTTTGCGTTGGGCCGCTACATCGGATACTACCCGGCATCTCTTTTTGGTGCTGGCACTGATGCTTCAAGGAGTCTTCAGCAGGAAGCTAGTCACATCAACTACTACGGCGAGATCTATGACAGCCACCCGCAGCTCACCAAGACCGATATGGGGAGTGGAAACTGGCCAGAGAGCGGATTTGGCCAGAGTGGGTATATCAGGAACATGGTCTACACTGACACCAGCGATGTAGATCGAACTTATGATGGAAGCCGGGGATTAGTCATTAGCGATACGAACCGTTATCGCATGTCTGCCTCGTGGAACAGTGGATCGAGTAAGTTTCTAAATATTATTTTTTATTTTCATGCAATCAATGCTAATACGAACTAGACTGGGGAAGTTACTTTTACCTTGGTGGACCTGGAGCTGGCGGAGTGATCGATGGGTAGATCAATCGCAATGCATATCTCGAGGGGGGAGATTAGACAGCTGACGCTTCATGTATATAGTGTGGGGCATTTTCCGGTATATAGAAAGATTGATGGAAGTATTTCATGGTTGTAAAGAATTCAGATTTTCTCAATTCAAACCATTTAACCCGTACTGTCACCGTATTTCGCGACGAGTTTCTTCATGATGCTAGCTGCGCCGGAACGGTAGCTTCCTCCGAAAAGCGCATAATGGTTCAAATGATGGTACAGCTCGTAAAGTGATATTCTGTCATCGTACTCGTCAACAGGATCAGTTTTTGGACACAAAGCATGGTATTCCTGTAGAAAGCCCCCGCCGAATCCCCCGAACATTTTCATAATTCCAATTTCGTACTCATTATGCGCATAGCATGCACTTGGGTCATATACCACGTCTTCTACGTTGCCGTCTTTGGTTCCGATGCGCCCAACACCAGCGTTCCCGCTCCACAGGTCACCGTGAACGACGACCGGTGATATGGGTTTGCCATTGTTGAGATGCGAATCTCCCAAAAGATGGGGCACAACTTTGGATGCAGTGGTTTCGACTAGGTTGTGGAGGTCCTTGTCTACACCATTATTTTTCTCCGCACGTTGGAGAATGAAACGAAGACGATTATTTGCATAGAACTCGGCCCAAGAGCTCTTAAAGCTATTGTCTTGTGGAGTGTCTCCGCAACACGTAGTGACTGGAAATCCAAACATGGGCATATCGAAACCATCTGGGTTTGGTGCGGGTGTGGTGTGCAGCTTAGCCAGTTTCGAGGCAAGAGATTGGGTGGTTGATTTGGCGGCGGATCGAGAACTCAGCTGTAGGTATTCCGTGACAAGGAAGTAGGTATGGGGATGAGAAGTGAATTTGCCGCAACCAAATGAGTTGGGACAGAGAGTGGGGACAATATCGTGCATCGCAGCAAGTGAGGCATGTTCTCCTTTGGTACTGTTAGAGGCCACATGTACACGTATAGTATGGATCATTTCGCACCCTCAAACATGATTTCTGCATCTTTCCCTTGCCCTGTTTTCATGAAATACTCCTGCTCCGTCCCGTCGTCTAGTCTAGACGTGATCTTATATGTTGACGCCGAGCTACACCCTCCTCCGCCTGCAGAGGATAGCGTTGTCTTTTCGGGGTTTAATCGCAGGAGCTTTAGAACAGCTGAATCGACCTTCATGGTTAAGTCGCCTGCCCTCTTCGTGATGGTTCTGAGCATCGGTGTCGCGCAGATAATTGGAGGTAAACTCTTCGCTGCATGGTGTAGGTACACCCTTGCTATCATGACGTCAGGTCCCAAATGAGACTAGTCGCTCATCGCCAACTTCAACCTCAACATCAAACGAGCCTCAGCCTCCGTACATTGCGAGCCGGAACAATCAACTGGATACTGACATTAAAATTACGCGCGCACAAAACGACCCTCGCAAGCACAAGACTGGGTGAAACGTGCTAAGAAATGGCTGGTCACAGAACCCGATGGGAATGACTGCGAACGACGTAAGATCATTGTCCACGAAAAGAGATATAGATTTTGGATGTTTCCTTCCTCAGCCTGTACTGCATTCGTATAGAAAACCCTGTGAATTCGTTGTCCAAGAACTTCTTCCTTGAGATCGCCCCGCAAGAGCGGAAACGTAAACTCAATGAAAAAAAAAATAACAGGAAGGGCTGGATAGATAGCCATGGGCAGACTCGCACCCGCACAGCTCGAAAAATGCACCTTCTACGTTCCGTACGGAACCGTTGTTTAATCCTAGCGCGATCAGTGATGATGTTGGGGGTTGACATACCGTTGTACACACAAATCTTCTGAAGCTCGAGGGCGCAGCGCGGTATGCAGCGAATTCTTCTGCATCCGCGCCACTACCAGACGCAAGCGCAGAACTAATCTCAAGGACTGGTGCGCCTCTTTGTCGCAGGATTCCACCATCACAGCGTACTCTGGCGAGCTGGATCGCACGATAATAGGCCACGATTGCTCACAGCAAGCTCATAGCGAGTCCGCATACCGGAAAGGCTCGTACTGACTGGCTGGGATTCTTGGTTCGTGCGTGCCGTAGCAAAACCCCGGTGGTAATGCTCGTGCCGACGCAAGACGAACCCCCCATTCCGAGTTCATCATGATGTTGCGGGAAAACGCCCCATAACAATTTGTCGGTATGTGTGGGAGGGAGGGCGCCCCAGTGTGCAGGGAGAGAGGATTACTGACAGGCGGGCCCACAATACCGAGCTTTCCGTACACCTTCCAGTACAGGCACAGGAATGATCGCTAGGACCGGTGTGCCTTTGTGATGATGGGCACCACCTGCAGGTTGGTTACCAGGCTGACTCTTGCGAGCCAGAACGTCTGGTCTACTACCTCGGCAGCAGAAGTTGTGCCGGTGCAATATACGGGAGGAAGAATAAAAGATGAGAGCGCGCCAATGATAGACCGCTTTTGAAAAGGTTCGTATCAAAGAAATCCAAAGTGACTGGAGGTTTTGGTTGTGTGGGAAGCGAGCGGGCGGGCGGGGTCGCTCTTATAGCCAGCAGTGTGGGCCCGTGCCTTCATCGCCTTGGCGATATTCACAACCCTAAGCGTGGTATCTACACCCAAGCGCCGTTTATTCACCCCCCGGACCGTCTCTCCAAACCCAAACAAGCCGCTTCCATTCGTCAATCTGTCGAAACTTTTTTCTAAATCCCTGATCTTCTCCTTTCACCTTTCACCAGCACCTTTCCACCAACTGCGATAGAACGCTGAGCTACCTAGTACCTCAAGACGAATATCGATGGAGTCACCAGTCGAGCATCCCGACGTGCCTCCCTTGAGAAAGCTCCCGCGCGAGTTGACCTTGCAGATATTTCATTATGTACGTATTGCCTGAGTAGATACGTATTGGTAGCTGATGATCTTGGGACAGCTCCCTCTGTGTGACCGCATGGCCTTTCTCCAATCCTCAGCCCGAAATCAATTTGACCTTCTCGATAAAGCTCTATTTCGACACGTGGCACCCCTTCGAGTCGATCATTTCAACAAATTTATGTGGAACAAGCTTCGCCGGTATCAACAGGAAACAAAATCCCTCACACTGCATTACCCGAACCTGGACGAGTGGAAACACCGCCGAGGCAGAGCCAGCCGTGTCAAGCTGAATGCGAATCTGGCTACGATACTTTCCCTGTACGCCGAAGATGGGGGCATACTCAAAACGCTCGCGTTCAGTCGCACCACCTTTCTCGATCGTAACTCATATTCTCGACTGGAGCACTTCTTCTCCACAGATCCCGTTTTGGATACAGTAGTCTTGCCTTCACCATATCCTCTCCCAGAAGCGTCCAATGCTGAGACATTGCATTTCGACGTTGCCATTGGAATGTTTAAAGATGTGGAAGCCGCTGGTGCCTTGAAGCCATTACACAGGTTTTACAGGAAGGGGTGCCCTATCTCTACAGCTCAAAAGCTGATAGATCCGGATATACATTGTATTCACAAAGCTGAAATCTTCGCGACAGAGTACGATGAAGATGGGCTTTGGGAGAAGCTTTGCCGTATTAACGACTCGTGGCAGTACCTCGACGAAGTTCTATTTCACTCTTTCTTCTCACAACACTTGCATGGCAACCCGTTACTTATGTCTGCGGAGAGCATAAAGAAATTCACGCTGTCGAATACGCGTTACACAGATGATTATGACGACGACCTTCAAAATGAAAGGGATTTGCTCGTGAACTTCGCCGCCCAGAATCCGGAGCTGCGAGAGTTTCAATACCAGCAGGCTTATCAGCACACCAAATAATGTTTTCGAAGGCATAACCGGGGATGTCCTTAAAGCAGTTCTCAGCAAACTAACAAGCCTTCAGTCTTTGACATTCCACCAGTGGAAGGTTTTGAATGAAGACATGGCGGAATTCGCAGCTATACACAAGGAAACACTCCGCTCATTCTCTTGGCGAAGTGGTGGAGAAGACCCGAAGATAGAAGACATCAAAAAGCTGGTACATACCTGTCCGGACCTCGAAGCGTTGGGTATTAATGCGAACAAATTTCGAATGCCCACCACGGCTGCAGCTAACCTTCTGTACATGGATACTTATTTTGAGGAGTTCAAAGAAGTGTTGAGATCTCTATCCAGTGCCTTAAATGGGCTTACACACTTGAAGACACTTTGCCTATTTACTGACCTAACCAAGATTGTTAGCGATCCGCCTGAAGGCGAAAAGAAGATACAGGCAGCCATTATGGGAATGAGAGCGTTCGCCTCTGAAGCAAAAGATAATGGTCTTTTGTCACTCCGCCACATTCACGTCGTCCACAATTGTGATGGAGAACCACGAGGCATCACATCATTCCGAGTGAAATTCCTGCCCGATAAAGAAAGCACTCCGAGTGATATTCTAGTATCAATGGTGGGAAAGCTTACGGAGGACGAGGAGCAAACGCTGCATTCCCTTGGGGGTGCGTCGAATATCTCGATCAACGCATCCGAATGCAGGGAAATGAAAGATCTCTGTCCATCAGAAAAAACACTGTATCGATTCTGGGACGAGGAATGCGACGAGTACCAGTTTGGCTGGCTCAAAGAGCCTCCTGAGAATGTGGTGCCGAAGCGCAAGAAGCCGGAAGAGGTGGATGAGAAACCCCAGGGGAAGGCCAAGAAGCAACGGACAGGCCGAGATAAGACATACCCGGGGTCACAGAGCCCATCAAAGGGCTAGAGAGCTTCGTAGCTTCGGTATGGGCAGTCTTTGCACTGTATGATAGTGTAATAACAATGTACTAATAACGAGTCTGCCTAATTTCTCACGTGATTATCATGTTTCAAAACCACGATCAGAGAAAAGGTACCGACGAACATCCTGTATAACTATTTCACCAAACTGAACCATTGATAACCAACTTTTATCTCCTCTGGCTACATTAGATTGCCGGAGATAGCTCATCGGTGGAGGATAAATCGTAGCCCTGAACCTCCTATGTTGGTTTTGTAAATCCACTACAGATGCTATAGAAGTACACAAAAACATGCAATAACGAGTATTTGCTATTCTTCGATTGCGTATCTATCAATCTACTGGTGATACGCTTATGCACAGCCAATCAAACCGGAAGCAGTATACCTATAATTCTATAGTTGCATGTAAGACTGTGCCGCAATGCCTACGAGCTGACAGATAAGGTCATTCTGCAGCCAATGACATTCCCGCGCAGTTTCCTGCCCATTTTCCTAATCTATCTTCTCCCGACATGATCCAATAGTAACTTGTGGAAGTCTGACGTATCAACTGCAAGAAGTACATTCCTTCCACCCTTTTCTCTTTACTGGATGCGTATCAGGACAGATCTGGTAGGCAGTGGGCATGTATGATGCTCTATGCAGTCATTCTCATGTAGCTGATATATAAGCCGAATACATCCTTATGCTACGACGTGCTATCGTAGACATTAATCTGACATCCAGTTGCCACCTTCTTATATGCAGGTTGTCTTGGCTCCATCACACCATATAATTCCGTGCCTCTGAACACAAAGTCATTCCAACAAAATGTGGCATACTATTGTGGACTGGATGCTCCTGCATCCCGCCATTCCCAGCTTTGCAGCTGTCGTCCTTGCATGTATCCTACTTTCCCATGGACGTCAAAAACAACGACAAAACTTGGAGCTCTCGGGTTTGAAACAGCCAATCAATGGCCCAAAGAGGCTCCCCATTCTCGGTCATACCGTTCCCTTTACACTGAACACTCCCGAATTTACTTTGATGCTCACCAAACACTTCTACGGCATTCCACTCCGCCTCCACCTCCTTGTCATGGATATTATTTACTTAACATCCTCCGAACACGTGAGCGCTCTTTTTCGTCAATCCAGCGAGGTCACCAATCGACCGTATCGAAAATGGGTCAACTCGACCTTTGCCGTCCCCAAGGACTTTCAGGACTTCTTCTACGCAGATACTTCGGGGATATCGCGGACGCCTCTTCCAGGAACTGATGTAAAACCGGAGAACCGAGCAGATTATCTAATGCATTCTTTGTTGGCCGAGTTTCTGTCTGGATCGAGTTTGAAGTCGCTCGCAGCGCGGTTTACGTTGAATATGGAGAAGAGGCTGCGGCGGTACAATAGCGCTGATCCAGAGACCGAGTATGAGAGTCTCTACGAATTCATCAAGCACAACATGTTCCACGCCTCCGTGACGGCCATGTATGGAACTGGCATATTCGCAATCGATCCTGATTTTTCAACCCATTTTTGGACCTTTGAGCAAGGTGTTCCTGAGCTGGGTAAAGGCTTTCCGCGATTCGTGTATCCAAGACAGAATCGGGCACGAGACGTATGTCTTAGAACAATGCGAGCCTGGAACGAAAGCCTAGAGAAGCAACGAGCCGCTAATCCTGATCGCGCTCTCTTGCTCTCAGAGCAAGAATACGACGACACGTTTGGAAGCCGGATCGTCAAAAAAAGGCATGCGGCTTTTTCTAGAATGGACGTCATGAACCTCGATGCCCGAGCTTCGGAGGACTTTGCGCTCATTTGGGGAAATGCGAATACAACGCATGCCACGTTCTGGCTCATCTACTCGATCCTACGAACCAGCAGCACCCACGAACGCTTCCGCTCCGAGATACAAAAAGCCGAGATACAAAGTGAGAACTACGATAGAGCTTTTATTACTTACGATATTGACGTTCTGTGCGCGATACCGTTTCTGCAATCTTTGTATGCTGAGACGTTGCGTTTGTACGTGTGCAACATCATCTTGCGGACCCCACATTCCCGAACGCTCGCGTTGGATGGATGGGGCATTAAAAAGGGCGAGATAGCTGCCGCCATCACGTATCCGATGCACAGAGATAGCTTGCGATTCAATACGGGGTCAGAAGAACAACCACACTCGTTATCTGAATTCTGGGCCGAGCGGTTTTTAGTGCCGAGTTCGTCCGATCGTGATGCCGTGGAATTCTCGATGAAAGGTAGCGAAGACGCTTGGTTCCCATATGGTGGGGGAAGCCACATATGTCCTGGTCGCTTCTTTGCCAAACAGGAGATGCTCACCACGGCTGCGTTGTTGATTGGGAATTACGATGTCACGTTGGCGTCGAAAGAGGTAGAGGTAGATTGGAGGTACTTTGGGACGGGTGTCTTGGGTGTCAAAGGGAAGCAGCCATTCCAGTTGCGACCGAGGACGAGATTATAAATTAGTCTTATGAGGTATTAGCGACGAGACGAAATATCGAAGGCGGGATACTTATTACATTAAACGAGATTACGACACTGAGTGCTGCGTGTCAGGACAATTTCCAAATTGAATTTTGCCAACAAAGCCTCAAGTGCGACATCTATCTACCCTCAACCTGATCAATAGTGGCGTAAAGCTCGATATACTGCCCTTCAAACCGCCCCGAAGGTGTATAAATCCAAGGCAAAGGCAGATTCCCTTTATATCTCTTCCCCTTCTTCCCTTTTGCATACGCGATACAGTCAGCCAGGCGGTACCCCACAGCACCCTCCTCATCAGCCTGGCGCTTACGCTCGCGCCACACCTCGTCGGAATCGGAATTATCACGGAACCGGCACTGTGCGAAATCTATGAAAAACACTTGATAGGTGCCTTCCTCGCCCCGTCGGACAAGGCTATTTCTGACATTGAGATCGAAGTTGATGAAGTCGTGGTCGATGATCTTCCTAATTGCCTCTACCGCTTGGTCGCAAATCGTGGGCCAGTCCGACTCTGGCGTCTCTTTTACAAAATCGATGAGATGAAAACCGTCGATGTACTCCATGAGAATACCTCTGAGTTCGGTGTACTCACTCAGTTTCGCATCCACATTAGTTGCAGCATGTTGCGGGGCTATTCGGACATCCGCTAAAAGTTTTGGAACATGAGTGCCTTGCAGGTTGGCAAGACGGTTGTATACTTCAACCTCAACATCATGCATCTGTGCTGATTCGACATAGAAATATGCCTCTAGTTGAGGCACACTCCAATCCTCGTATGCCCAGCGCCCATTCTCCGCATAGTCTTCCAGGAACTGGGACAGTGAACCTTGGCGTAAAAAGGTCGTGTATTGATCTTCACTATCTGTAGTAGCCAGACCTGTATCTTTGAACTGTCGTAGCTCCGAAGAGAATTGTCGGTCGTAAACCTTCAGAACCACATTTCTGACAGAGAAAAGTTGATTCTCTGGCTCTAGTTCAAGTTCGAGAACTACAGACATAGTTGACGGCTCGACCACTTTGACAATCTTAGCACGTAGCTCTTCTGTGTAGCCTTGCAGCTGAGAAAAATCATGGTCGTTGCCGAGATGGTGTATTTTGAGCGTTAAAATATTGCCCTCAGCATATGGGCTGCACATAGTGATCAGCGGCTTGTGTTAAGAGAATGATTGGGTATGTACCTCGCTAGTTGTTGAGACATGGGTATATCCGAGTAATATTAGGCCTGCAAATGTTGAAGAAGACGTTTTAGAGAGGTGTCAGTCCAATTCTTGTCAAGTTCGTATCTGGGGAACACTGATCGAATCTACACAGTTTACATGTCCACTAAAGCAAGAAGCGCTAGCGTCAGCTTACTAACTCACGTAGTGGTTAATCAAGTAAATTGCGTCATCGAAAGCAAGTCAAATTTCCTTTGTGGACATCATTAATTCAAAACTGCTGCGCCATAATATTTGAAATTCCCAAGAAGCAAGCCCGGAAACATCACGAAGTGTCACTGGTGTTGGTTTTGGAGGCCCCCGAGCATGTAATGAGCCACTGCCAAGTCGGGGAAATTTGTACCTTGCGACAAGCAATAATTCCTACGGTGTTGGCTTAACCTCATAACTGCTCATGCCTCAGCCCTACTTTCTATTCGTTGTTATTCGCGCAATAGTATCGAACGAAGATTCCAGCAATACTCGCTCGTGAGATTCTTGTGTCCGCTATACCCCGAAGCTTGACCTAATTGATTGACCTGTGATGTCTAAGTTGTGGAGAGTACTTGCTCACTGTTTGATTTTCGATTTATTCCTTTTTCTATGCTCTTGGCTTCTGCGTGATAATTGTTTCGCCCCAAATAGGCGCACAATTCGCGGAGGTAATTCATGGGGGCTGAGCACCTGGGATCCCTAGCTGTGGCTTTGAACGTCAAGGCTGAACCAATGTCTCGACGTGAATATCACTCAGGCATCTAGAATTATTTCAACGGATCACATTTGCTTGAAGTTTATTGGCGCATAGCAACACGCAGGAGTAGAAAGTGGAGGGCTATAAATATCCACGATGCATTACGCATTTTCGCAAGTCCCGCAAACAATCAGGGGTGAAATGCCAGGGCGATATAGCGACCATACTGATCATAGGTACTTTACGGAAGCCTACGAGCTACTGATTTTCTTTTAGGATTTTTGATGAAATTACGACCCCTACCGTATTGCGCATTTCAATATAACAGTACTCACGTAAGAAATGTGCCGGTTTCCGTGATGATGGAACGCTTTACCACGTTGGGGAATTGCCGTTTCGCACATCATTTAACTGTTGAGTTTTTGATGAAAACGGCTTTACGGTCTCTACCCTCCTGCGCATTTTTCCATGACAATACGCACCCAAGTTGACGTAAGAAATGTGCCGGTTCCCGAGAGGATGCAACGCTTGACCACGTTGAAACAATGTCGCGCGCCTAATAGCATTCCAATCCGGATTTCCGTAAAGGCTTGGTGGTATTTTTCATTGCGCGGTTTTCGATCACCATGAAGGTATTGATATAAATTGTAACCAAACTCCAACTTTCAGAACATCACATTCATTTCCTTCAACACCAAGCAGTCTCTTCCAACGTTCTTTTGCATTCTTTTATCTACGTTCTTTTGAAGACTTTCTTGTTTACTTTTTGCCCATCTTATTGTTCTACCTCAAACCAGCAACCATGAAGTTCAGCAACGCAGCATCCATCTTTCTGCTCTGCGCCTCGGCTGTTGGCGCCATTCCCTTCGAACGCGTTGCCGCGCGCAGCATCAACATTGCCCAGGACGAAGCGCTTAGCAAACGCGTCGTTCCTGAGGTGAATGTTGACTCAGTTGAAAGCCGGGAGGCTTCGGCTGTGCCCGAGGTTGAGGTCGCCGTCGAATCTGTGGACCTCGTCCGTCGCGACCCTCTCAAAGATGCTGAAAAGGAGATCCTTCAATACCTCCGCGCCATCAAGACCAGCGGATCCGGCGGCATCGGTGGACCAGCATCATGGCCTGCGGCATTCACCGACTTGCACGGCGACAACAAGTCTCAGTTCGGTGGCCGCTACGTTTGCCAGGTCCGAAAGTCCGGCAACAACTATGAAGCTCGCGTCGTTGCCCATGCTGCGCAGGGCAAGAACATCAAGGTTGGCTATGTTTTCAAAACGACCGCCGTACCAACATGCAAGGACAGCAAAGGCAACACGGTTGCTCCTGGATATGGTCGCGCTGTTCACTATCTGAGGAAGGCTTTCGGTGGAGAGAACCCTCCCAGCAGCTGCTAGATCTTCAGTAAAGCTGGATTAGAAGAGGGAGTCTTGTATCTCGATTCCCTCTCACAACCTACAACTTTCTGTAAAGGAATCTTTTTTGTATTTAGACCATTTGTTCTTGTCATTTTTGTCCACTTCAATTTGCATCAAGCGTTTATAGAATCACTTATAGAAATCAGAATGTCAAGCAGGGGCCTTTTCAGCCGGGGCTGATAGTCCGTCTGCTTTTGCATTAGTTGTATGGCTCGGCCTTTCAAATGTTTTCTTATCACCACCAAATCCAGTCTTTGGATGTACATATCTGTGAAACGTTCACGGTTACAGCCATAGCTGATTTTGTATATGAATGTGACTATTTTGAAAGTTGAGAAAGCTAGGAGTTCGTGGCGATGAAAGTAATTCTGGTAAGTTCATGAAAACGATGATGACAAGATCTATTGAAGACTATGGGACCAAAGAGGACTCTATACCAAAGATTGCGACTTAGAAACCTGCTTCTATTGCGACAACTTCAACCTCGAATTATGCGACAGTTTGACAGTCTCTTTCAGACGGTCGGCTGTAATAGCCTGTGATTTGCGTGTGCTTGCGATCTTAATGGCAATGCTGACTGCATTTTTGATCTGCGGACTTAGTTAATCAAAGCTAAATATTAGGTTTAGTGGCATTTCATACCTGGCGACCATTGAGGGGTATTTCAGCAAGATGCGCAAGATCCTCCTGACCGATTTCTATCTCCACTGTGCCAGATTTTCGGGCGTTGAGAATAAAATTTTGCCAAATCTTTAGACGTGCCGCAGCGTCAAGGCCGGGATATTGAAGGGAGAGATGGATACGACCTGACATTATGTCAACAATATGCACGTTGAGACTAATTACTACCGATGAACTGTACTCACTCTGGAAAGCCTCGTCAATCACTTCTACCTGGTTCGTGGTCATAAGAAGAATTCCCTGATAATATTCAAGCTCCCGGAGAAAGATGGAAACAATTGCGTTTCTCTCAATGTCCGTAATTGTTCGTTGAGCTAGAAAGACGTCGGCTTCATCAAGCAACAGGACAGCCTTCCAGTGACTGGCTAACGCGAGTATAACAGCCAGATTATCGTGAATTTTACTTGCCTCATGACCAAGTGCACCACTAGACACGGAGTAGAGCGGGAGTTTAGTCGTCTCGGCGATGGCCTCTGCTGTTAAGGTTTTTCCAGCACCAGGAGGCCCATAAAACAATCCAACAAGACCTTTGCCTTTGCCTTTGACAAAATCATCAAATGTAGAGGACTCCTGGCTGTGGGCAGTTACTAGCCGGAATATAGTGTCCTTTAGTGTTGCATCCATAACGAGTGAATCGAAAATTGTTCTAGACGATTTTAGTTAGCTTTTGGCCATCGCGTACATAGCGTTGTCATGCTCAATGGAAACCTTACTCGTTCCATTCTATTGGCGAAACACGATCCACGGCAAAAGCTCCTGTTAGTTGTTAATTCCCGCCGCCTTCACTGGATTTGGATGTGATAACATACCCCACTTGCCTTCTCGTAGGCTGTAACCATAGAGGATGCCCGATACAATGAGCATCTGCTCCTCAGAAAGCTCTGGTACTGGTGAAGCATCGTTTGAGGCGGCAAAGCCATTTTCGGCGTTTTCAGCGCCATGGCTCCTTCCAAATCTTCTTCTCCTTGAATTTTCGATCTTGTTTGAGTCGGAGCTTGCTTCTTTGAGTAAAGCCTCAAGTACCTCCGAATACTTGGATATCAAGATTAGTAATTTTGTTCTAAAACCCGAATGCTTGTGGTAGTTACCTGTTCTTTTGGTGTCAAGTCCGACAAGCAAATTCTTGAGGCTGTGCGAATGGTACTGAGACTAGTCAAACCGGCCAAAACCTTGTTTGCGGGTGCCATCTGTTGCATCATTTTCGGATCTATCATGACGCGTGAACTGAACTAAACATGAGGTAAGTTACGGTGTTGTGAGTACGTAGCATGATGACGGGTTAACTTACTGGATAGGGTTCAACTTTATCATACACTTGTGCCAGTCCAGTTCCATGATGCTCTTCATGTCTATAGTCTGGCTGCCAATACTCTAGAGCTTTGGAACTGCGCTTCATTACCTCTTCGATGATAGCGTTACGTCTCGGATGATACTGCAATGGAATACAAGGTAGCTCCGAGATCAACTTGACACCCTGATATGCCGGTATCCGTAACGATGTACCCATATAACCAGCTTTTACCCCATCCCAAGCGAGATACTCACAGCTGAATACACGGAAAATGCCATCATCCATTCGTTGAACGCCATGAGAGCGAACACAGGAAATGCGTTCAAATCCAAGGGGATGCGTCGATACCACCAAGCAGTCCGGAGGGAAAATGGTCCAGAGATATTCGAAAGTGATGGAGTCGGGGAGAAGAGAGGGCAAGACTGGGATCATATCTTCATACTCGCTCTCTATAAATTTCAATGCAGCATTGATCTCAAACGTAGCTTGCTTGTCATCGACACTCTGATAGTGCTCTGCCAGCATTTGAAGCTCTGGGCGCGCCCAGAACATGAACTGTGGTGCCATCTAGATGGGGATGTTTCTCAGCTAACATTCCCCGCTGTACCAGAGGTGAGATGCGACTAACCTCGGTGGTCTCGTTTTCTGTGAGCCCAAATCCAGCTGCGCCCTTAAAAATGTTTCTCAGGGCATTTCTAAGTACCAAGCCAGATATAATCAACGCCGTCGTGAAACAAGTCATGTCTTCGGAGTAATCGCGGCGGACAAAAATGACGCAGTTTTTGTATTTTTTCGATCCACCCTTTTTCTTTGCAGGTTTTTGAATCACCCATTCTCGTTTGTTTCTACAAAATGCGAATGTTAGCAGGCTGTGCGTTCTAGTTGCGGCGAAAGTGAAAAAGGTAGCAACGCATAAGAATATGTGTGGGCCAGGCCATGCAGAATTCCTAGTATTAGATGTAATAACTAGGCCGCGGGGTTTACGTACTTGTCCCAACTATGAGTAATGTCAGCGACCTTGGCTGGTTTTGGTGATAATACATCGCAAGGATGAAGACTCACTATCTGTCCCTTATAACAAACGCTTTACGACCAAGATTGTCGACTTCAACTTCTTTCTGGACTTTTTCTTTTTCATCGGTAGCGCTTTTCGGATCAATTTCAGATTGTGTCTTTGTAGTGCGCTTCTTTTCCGTCTCTCGGAACTTATCAATGGCTGGCACAGTCAGAATCCCTAAGCGATACCACCAATGATATAAATCAACTCACCACCAGACATGTTGTTACCAAACTCTTTCTGTAGTTTCTCAATCACGCTTGATGGCACATCCTGTTCAACCAACAGTTTAAACTGTGATGCGTCAAAAACGTTGTGGGGGCCATCAGTGGTAATCTGCTTTCCGATCTGAGCCAGTCGCTCTTCACCCTCCTTGCTAGCCATTGTTTGTTAGTAGATGAAGTTTGGAGAAGGGAAATCAGAGCACTAGATGTCTTTTGCATTGATGACATAACATCTTGCCTAGAAAACCAGCTATATAGATAAAAATAAGTGGAATGGAACTGTTGCCTGACTGCACTTCGTAAGCTGCGTGGCTAAGCACACGTCAGACGATCGCCACCAGATTAGCAGGGATATTGATTGAGCCAGTATGCATATCGGGCTCACTAGTATCAAAAATGCAAGTGGAGTCGCAAATTTCAGAGTGCAATTCACCCAATGTGTCTCAACTAGCGATGTTCGGAGAGGCGTGGCGGGGAAAATTGCACATTTATCCCTGTTCGCCAAGGCAGGATCTCACCGGTTCGGTTCTTCAGTTATGGGGGGCCGAAACAAAACCTCCCCAACAGGCTGTGTAGTGGAAGCCTAAATGATCGTCAACTCGTGCACCTACTGCCTTGACCGCCATGTTGCCACATCCGATCATAATTATGTACCCTCTATAGCACGAAGTGCTCTGCGTTGCGTGAAGAATTAAATTTTTTGAGCGGAACCATCGCCATGTATACCGATTTCTTAGGGCTCAGAGTCATTTGGCCCCCAGATGGAACACGACCACCCAGACATGACCATGAGTACGTCTTTGTACGCGAACTACGCAACCACCATTTACTGATTCACTGTTCATTTAGCATCATATTCGTTCACGATCTTAGCAAAGGGTCGATTAGTGATTGGCAAGATGAGTCCGGGGGCTGTTGGCCAGCAGAGCATTTATCGTTGGACGTGAAGAACACTCGAATTCTTGCCTTTGGTTACGACCCTACAGACAGTGGTGTCAGGTCTGATGGACTTTATCAGGGTGGTTTGATATTTAACCACGGACATCAACTCTGGACAGCACTCATGATATTAGCGAAAACATCCGATAGAGTAGGTTTATCTGCCATCTGCAATCGGGTCGTCCACTGAAATCGCATCCCAGACACAAGTTCCTTTGACATTTGTAGGACATGGTACAGGAGGTATCGTAATTCAAAGTGTAAGTGCATCAGCGGCGTTGAGAATTTCTTTTATTAAACATCCTCATTTACGAAACTACAGGCCCTTTGCATTTCGCATTGGAAAGAGGAGGAGTTAGACGTCACCTTGCAAAAAACCAAACATGTTCTGTTCCTGGAAACGCCACAGAACGAATTAACATGGAAAGCTTGGAACTATTTTTCTAAAAATACCCCAACCGTAGAGAGTGAGGGCCAATGGAAAGTGTGGTCTGCCGCACTTACCGGTCTGAGAGCAAGGTTCAAAGATATTGCGTATCGCTTCAACATCACCACGGCGAGGGCAAAAGATAATGGCCTCCAGGATTACATACCGACCGTAAGACAAAACTTCCTCGAATAAGGCCTAACTAACTTAGACGTAGACAACTGGTCTGGAACATGAGGTTGATGTGTCATGCGAAGCAGTGGATCATCAAACTATCTCTCAGCTCGGTAGAGGTAGTGCGAACTACAAGATGCTTCTTGAGCGAATCAAATTGGGCATGAAACGGATGCTACACGATCCTCTCGATATTCTTCAGCTACGTACTTCACTAGGGCGGAAACTAGACCCGATCAACCATGACAGTTGTGAAAGAAGCCTGCAAAAGCATCACCCAGGAAGTGGTAGATGGCTTTTTGAAACTGCTACCTTTCGCGACTGGACTGCACTGGAAAAATCGAGTCCCATTCTGTGGGTTTCAGGTCCCGAAGGCTGTGGAAAATCAGTCTTGTGCTCAGTAGCCGCGGAGAGAATACGCCAGAATGATCAACAACCAGCTGTGGTCCAACTCATGCTAGCTTTTGATCAACCACGCTCCGAGTATCATCTCACGACGCAGTTGGCCTTGCAGTTGTTGAATCATGTTATCAAACGTTGCGGCGCTGTGGATGCAGAAGTGCTATCTGTGCTTCCCAAAGCTGAAGATGGTAATAAAAGGCTTTCCAAAGTTCAAAGGCTAGTCAGGGTTCTCGCCTCGCAATGTTCTTCTGTGTTTGTATTCATCGACGGAGTTGACGAAATCATTGCCTCAGAGGAATCTAAAAAATCACGGAGAGAGAAGAAGACAAAGCTTCGAGGGGCATGGAAGCACTTTCACTCCATCTTATCGTTTCTAAAAGAGTTAGCCAACAACAACGAAGAGCCTCCGCTTCGATTATGGCTCAGTTCAAGACATACAGAAACCATCGCCTCATGGATGAAAGATATGAAAGCTCTCGAGCTTCCTATGGACCGCAAAGCAATTGCGGCAGACATTGCTTCTTATCTCGACCATAATTCTAACATAGTTGGCGAAACGATTTCACAAGCAGGTCAGCTAGAGCTAATGCGACATCTGCGTGAAGTGGCTCGTAGCGACTTTCTGTCTGCTACTATTGCCATACTACAGCTGCAGAAAAGCAATCTTTCTTCTGAAGCATCTCTCCGATCGTTTATAGAAAGGATACCGAAGAACAGGTCGGAATGGATTGAGAGTCAATGGGAAAATCTGCATCAAACAATCCAACAAGATACACCATTGTCGCTGTGGGTCATTTCAATCACTTTCATTTAAACTGATGCATGTATGACTAACACAGCTTTCTTTTAGGTATATACTATCCTTCCTTGCGTTCTCGAGGCGACCACTCAGACTATGGGAGCTACAAGAAGCATTAGCGATAACTGAAGATTCTTTTCGGCACACAGTGTTACCGAATGGCAGCGAGATCCAAAATGCCTTAGCACCATTTGTCGAATACTACCCTTCTGGAGAGAAAGATGGGGACGGATATCTTAGACTCTGGCATGGGTCTGTCTTTGAATTTTTGCAAAAACGCTCCCGGGAACCCATCTCCGTAGTAGGGGAAGTGAAGGTTGACCCAAACACCATCACACTTGCTTGTCTCAAATATCTGTCCCAAGAAAAATACAGCAATATGACGAAAAACCCTTCAAGAGATGATCATTTTCTCAACTATGCCGCAAAATATTGGCACAAACACGTGGACGAGTCAAATCTAGACGACCTCATAATCGAAGCGACGCGTTCTTTTATGATCTCCCCCCAGTTCTTACAAACAACCCGCATTCAAAGTCTCAGACTCTACCGGCATTTTAATCGCAGTTTAAAGAATAGAGGCGATGTTCTCCGTCCACAGGTTTCACGGATTAGCATCCCCCATACATCTGAAGGCCAAATAAGCATGAAAGCTCTAGTTGATGGCTACCGGCAGTTTACGGGGGAATGGTCTCATCATCTCAACCTGGAGCATGGAAATGCTAGTCTCTCCGGACAAATCGAGCAATGTTTCTGGGGAGCTTTAGGAAAGCGTAATTTTCTCCAGAAGCACGGAGCAGCTATCGAAGAAACCAGTAGTTTTCTTTTGGAATCTGATGTCTCAAACGACACTAGCCCGATTGAGCAGAACCAAGCACGCTATCAATTCTATGATTCCGTGAGCGACGATGGAAATCGCATAGCGGTTTGGAAAGTCCCGACTCAACTCAGTGCCAACAAAAACTCTGCAACATCTGACCACAATAATCTGCACAGGGAATGTTGGTATATTGACGGCTGCAACGCGCCTTTTCGGTACCAATCGGAAGAGATTCGGGGTCTTGATGTTAAACGTACACGTTTAGACGCTTACGATTTCTCTACAGAGCGAAGTTTTGCTTTAATCCCGACCCCGGATTCCATGCCACAAGTTACCGTTCTCGATGAGTTTGACCAAGGACGTGCAGCCCGCATTGGCCGACGCTTGTTTCTTCGTGAACATGAAGGTGCATGGAAAGTTGATGTAACTAGCATAGGGAATGGTGTAACACACTGGGACAATATCCTACATCACGGTCCCTGGACCATTCGGTCTTGTCGAAGACATGCCCACCCTGCAGTAAAGGATCAAGAACCTGTGCCTGGGCCGGAAAAAGACCTGCCCCCACCACCTCCACTACTTCCACCGTCTGGGCCAAGCAGGGAAACACCGAACAATGATGACTCTGCTGAAGACCCACTCAATGACAATGATGAAGGTGTCGATACTGAGGATGCAGACCCACCAAAAAACGCTATAGAACCGGTAGAGTCAGAAAGTGAATCTGACACGTCTGGTGTTGAGAGCCTCTCCGGTTCCGAAGTCCTCATGTCGTCAGCAGATGAGTATTGTGAAATCACTCATTCAGATGATGAGCTCCACCATGAGAGTTCTGATGATGATCCTTGGCGCTCCTCAGATAACGACGACGACTCTCAAAAGTCAGATGACGACAATCAAAGCACCACAAGCTCAAGCTCCGCCTCCAGCCTCGCCTCTGATACTTCCACTAAACGAAAATACAAGCGAACCAGAGTCACAAAAAATGAGTCGCGAAACATGAGATCGACTGGAGATTCTGATGCGGATTCTGACGCGGACGATGAGAGCTCTGGATCTGAGAGTGAGAAGGAATCCAGTTCGAAGAGTGAGCGACCGTCGCATCGATTTTCAATCTATCGTTACTGTGACAGATGCCGCAACAATGTCGTGAAAAGGAACTTCCAAGTAGATTTGAAAGAAGCAGCATATTACCAATGCACTCCATGCGGGCGAGGACAGGATTGCTATGATCTCTGTAACAACTGCTTCGACAAGGGAATGTGGTGCAAAGATCCTAATCATCTACTCTCCAAAGCTCTGATCAAGTTCCGAGAGCGGAAGGTTTATTGGGAGGACAGGATATCCCAACGTACAGCACCACCATTAGTAAAGATCGTGGCGGAGTGTCAACAGAATCCCGAGGACTCAGCAGACGGTTTTTCAACGATCCACTGCTTTCGGTACCAGCGGCGTCAGGCAGATCAACTACATGATTCTCAGCCGATCATACACTCCACCCTGCCGCTTATCATCTACCCGCTCGATGGAAGCCATCTACTATTCGGTAATCTCAATGAGAACACGTATTTCACGTACGAGATTCCCTTCCACGCCAACGAAAAAGCAGAGACAAGTGGAAGCAAATGCATTCCAATTAGTATCAGCCTTAAGTTCTCCTCATGTGGAAAATTCCTACATGTGATACGCTTCACTGCCAGAAAGGATTCCACGATTCAGAGCGGTACCAAAGTGTATGCTTTGAAAATGACAATGGCTTTGTGCGCAGAAAACCCATGTTCGAGCAAACCAAAGATACTCACGGTCCAAGGGTTCGATCTAGGGCCAGGATCGATTGTGGTTAAGAGTTTACCTTTCGCCATCACTTGGACCGACTCACATGCTTATGTGGCAATGACCTCCGAAGTCTTGCGCGTGTGGCGCATACAACTTTTTAGCAGCACTGATGCGAGTTCCCCCGATAAAGACATCGTAAATGGGATTCATGTCTTCTCCAGAACGATCCCTTTGCCTCGATCAGCTGGACTTCGTACAGTCAGATTTTATCCATCCACGGAGAATACACTGGCTAGAATCATCCTCGGCTCTTTGCGTGGACCGAGTACTCAGCCCCCCGCTGTCGTCTACCTCAATGGGAGAGATACGGATGAATGGATTGATGTAAACGAAAATATTCTCATAACCTCTCAAGAACCAAGTTCGTTTTACGATGACCCACAAATTGAGGAGCCTTGCCTTGACGATGACGAAGATCTGTTTATCAATACCCACGATCCAGAAGAGGCTGTCACTATCGAGCCTATCATACCATTTCGGCGCTGGTTAGAGACTGGTTTCCAGAATAAGGGAATTCATTGTCCGAACTGCTTTGAACTCAGCCTACGAATGAACTTCCTGAGGCCACCTCCTTACATTCCTTTCTACTACATGGAAACTAACATCACCGATCTTGTCAAGTACAAACTTAGCTGGAAAGTCAAACTTCCTGTATTCATAGAAGCTCTCCGTGCTGGATGCCAATTTTGTTGCTATGTCGGAATCCGTTTGTTTGCCTTTAGCCATACACGCCAAACCAGTTTGTTCCTAGGCAACGACGGCGTTCGATGTTGCGCAGAAGGATCCAAGCCGGAAAAGCCAGAGGATGTTGAAAAGGCAATTGAGAACCTCCAAAAGATAGAGTGGCATCAAGAAAATGTAGAGCAAATCATCCCTATTGATTGCGAACCTATTGGGCAAGACGTAAGTACAATCTCCAATCGTGATTCCTTAGGTAATTTACTGACTCTGGCTTCAGTTCAAAACTCGATCCTTCAATAAACTAGCACTCCGGATTCCTGGCCTAACCACGGGTAAAAAAGGCAGTACCGATTTTGCACCTGTCATGGTGATGATTCATGGAAAAAAGGATGGAGTCTCCCATACTATAACTAGCTTTTTTCACCAACCTGAAATGTCTCACGGAACTCCAGAGTGTGTTTTGGAGTTGCATGCGCGCCCAAATGATGCGGCGCACGAACTTATTGAAACAAGACCACTCACGACATTCCGAGGAGGGGACGAGAATCTCAAGGTTGTCAATTCCTGGTTAGACGAGTGCCAGACAAACCACGCTTTTTGCAAACAACACAGTGGCTTGCAGATGCCACTTCCTACCAGGCTCTTGGAAATTGCAGACGATTTAACAGTACATTTGGTCGAGACTGGAGGACAAGTTGGGCAATATGTTGCACTGAGCTATTGTTGGGGACCGCAACCTCGGAACAACAGCATGACAGTAATGTCCAACATCAATGACCGACTTCTGCCGCACAGTCTACGGCGCAATGAGCTACCGGCCGCCATTGCTGACGCGATTACTATTACAGAAAGCCTTGGCATCAAGTACATTTGGGTTGATGCACTTTGTATGATTCAAGACAGCGTGGACGACAAACACGGGGAGCTCAGCAACATGAGTAAGTATTATAAGAACTCATTTCTCACTATAGCAGCCAGCACTCCGAGTTGCACTACAGGATTCATAGGGACACTGGGCCGCTGCGACAAGCATCCGGATTCCGAACTACCTAAGGATCTTGTGCCATTGCCAATTTTCGCAATGAAGAGAGACGTCGATGAAGGACGCCAAAGCACAATCTACGTGAGAGAAGAAAACCCGTATCAGATTTTCGAGGAGCCTATCAACCAACGAGCTTGGACTATGCAGGAGATGATACTGGCCCCTAGAGTGCTCATGTTTGGAAGTCGAGTCATGTGGTTCTGTCAGCACATGACGCATAGTGATGGCGGCGTTGAGGACTGGTCATTCGACGACAACGAAATGGAACGAACACGTCGCGAGTTTCAAATTGCGCTGAGTACGCTTGATAGAGAAGCCAAGGCCAAAGAAGACGGGCTGGAAGAGAAACAGCAAGACAACAGCGACATTTATCGTCTATGGCATCAAATTGTAGGGACCTACACGCGCAGGGCTCTCACACAGCCAGCCGACAAATTCCCTGCTATCTCCGCGATAGCCGCAGAGTTTGCGAGACTTTTAAAGAGCGATTATCTTGCGGGACTATGGCGCTCAAACTTGTTACGGGACCTGTTGTGGACAACATCGCGGCCCTCTACACACCGACCAGAAACATGGCGAGCCCCTACATGGTCTTGGGCATCGGTAGATGATGCCATCTTCTATGAACATGAACCTCCTCGGCATGCCACTCAACTCGCAAAGATTGAAATGGCGGAAACTGTGCCATTGGCACCCATGGTGCCTTTCGGAGAAATCGAGAGAGGTCATCTTGCCATTACTGCGCCATTTATCCGCCTCAGTGTTACAGACGCCAACCAAGAAAATATATCTGGCATGCTTCTGAGAGACTTTACTTTCAAAAGGGGCAAAAGCGAACGAGAATTCATGTACGAGGCGCTGAGATCTAAAACATTCGATACCAACAGGCGTCTTACCGAGGGAGAGGACGAAAAATATCAGCTGCCAGATGAGATCTTTGTAGTATTTCTTTACGGCGAACGAGATCAACTTCTTCGTTCCAATGATGAAGATGCGGAGGAAGAGAAGAAGGGAATAACTTGGATAATGTGGGGTCTGGTATTGAAGAGAATTGCAGATGTGGCCGGCGAGAAGCAGTACGAGCGAGTCTTGTCGTTTTCTCGCATTTCGTGTAATTTTGATGCGTGGGATAAATTTGTGGCAGAACAGGAAACCTTTAGTTTAGTTTAGGAGATGGTATAAAGGCGATGCTTCCTATTTCGTCTCTCAGATTCTTTTCTTACCGAAATTGCGATTGTGAGCTTGATAATATGATTGGTGCTTCGTTATTTGTGTAAATCTTTGATTGTTGTTTGCGTACCTCTTCGTTTGCGATCACCAACAGGTGTTTGTCCTTGAACTAAGATGTACAAAAACGCCCTCAGCCACCACATTGGTTCATATCATCAACACAATTGACATCTCTGATTCTACCATCGACTTACACGAAGTCAATAACCATGACAACAGCTTCCGTGAATGCAAACCGTTTGAGCATCAATAACAATTCCCGAATCCAAGCGTACCTATTGGAGAACGTGAGAGAGTTCCAACAACTAACCGAGCTCCGAGACGAAGTGAGTAAATCCAAATCCGAAACCTTCTCTCCTTCGAGACAACGCGACTAACTGATACAGGGATGGAGCAATCCAGCAGGCGACCGATTCTTCGAAAGGCAACGTCAAAACGCCGATCACGCCAGTCCCGCCACGGCACGAAGATTTTACACGATGATGAAGGAGATTGGCGAAGAAATGCACCGAGCAACTGGTGCTCTAGCCATCCCAGAGACCAGCAACCCGACGATCTTGGACATGTGTATGGCGCCTGGCGGGTTTCTCTCAGTCGCATTGCAAAAGAACCCTAGCGCATGTGCTCTTGGTTTCAGTCTACCCGTTTCTGAGGGCGGTCACCAAGTACAGCTATCACAAGGTCCCAATATGACTCTCGAGTTCCTCGATATTACAATGCTGGCTGCAGATATGGGCGTTGAAGAGATCCCTGCAATGCACCAAGACGCTAGCAACTTTCTACCGCAACGTTTCGACCCTGCCCAGCTCTTCGATCTTGTATTATGCGATGGTGCAGTCCTCCGAACGCATCCGCGGGCCGCATACCGAGAAGAGCAGCGAGAGGTACGCAGACTGAGGCTCACACAGCTCGCACTTGGTCTTGAACACCTCAAAAGCGGCGGAACCATGATTGTTCGTCTGCACAAATTCGAAGCCCCAGACAATGTGTCTTTACTGTCGACTTTCAACAAGTTCTCATCAGTCAAACTCTTCAAGCCGAGGGTATACCACGCCAAGCGCTCATCCGTCTACATGATCGCCACGAATGTTCAAAGCCAGAATCACGAAGCTACGCAAGCGGTCGAACAATGGAAGAGATCGTGGAAGGTGGCTACTTTCGGGACGGATCAGGAATGTGATGAGGAGTTTGGGATAACGCCTTTGCAAGAGGAGACGCTACTGACGGAGTACGGGGAGGAACTCATACGATTGGGTCGAGACATATGGGCTATACAGTTGAATGCTTTGAGGAGAGCATCTTTTATCAGCATGTGGTGATCTGGGTATACCTATGTGACCGGAAGCAATATGGGACGGGACCATCTAGGTTTTAGTCGCGTGTCTGTCCGAGTATCAAGGCGAATTTCCCCGGCTGGGGAATCTTTCCGCACTTGTTCTATCTTATCTATCTAGCCTTAGCGAGCCTCACTCAAAATGAATTAGTTCATATAAGCTCTGTTTGGTCTCCTGAGACTCACTGTTCCTATCATCGCACGCAGTCGAATGGCGAACTTCACATCTAGACAAGGACTGGAAGTGAATGACAGCAGAAGCTAATAAAATTGTGGATAAAACTACAGTTGTAGAGAATGGAAGGGTAAGTGATGATATATAATACAATATAGAAATGAAAAAGAAAAAAAAAAAATAATAACGGAAATGGTGAATGAAAATGAATAAATAGGAAGAAGGAAAGTGAGAAATTCAAAAGACAAAGGTAAAGATAGGTGAAAAAAAGGAGTGGGCGTATATGAAGGAGGGTATGCCAATAGAAGGGGACCGAAAAGAAATGAAGAAGAGGAAAGGAATGTCCATGCCGTGCCTCATCGTAACATAAGAACCCAATAACCAAACTTGATCAAAGAACCTGTTAAAGAAAGTGACGAAAGTAAAGAACCCCACCGAACAAAACCCGCCCTACAATCACTACCCTCAAAAACCATCTACCAGCCTCCGTCCGCACTCGACGTAGGCACACTATCACCACCCCAGGCCGAAGTAGGATACGTAGTCTATCACAACATCACATTAGCTCACATCCACCCTACCTCACTCACTTACTCGGAAAAGAAAAAAACTCACATAATCAGTAGCCAACTCCGACGGGACAGCTGTATCCTCCGCCCACGTCGCGCTACTTGTGGTCGTTTTCGGCAGTCCCAAAACACCAGACGAGATGATGGAGGTAGGATAGGTCTGCGGGACGTACGAGATGCTAGTAGAGCTCGAGCCCCAGGAATCACCGGAAGAGGCGGTAGGGAGTAGGAAAGGAGATGAGGACTGCCATTGGCTGGAAGCAGGGGATCCCCAGGTGTTGGAGGGAATCAAGGAGGAGGGGCGTGGGGTGTTGGAGGGGACGCGTGAAGAAGGACCCCAGGTAGGGTAGGAACCCCAGGCGGAGGACGGAATGCGTGAAGACCGTACCCTAGTAGAAGACGAGGCGCCGGGAATGCGTGAAGAGCCCCATGTAACAGATACGCTGGAAGAAGGGAGAAGGGGGGAAGATGGAACGCCAGGAACGCGGGAAGAAACCAGGGTCGTTGTTGGTACGCCCGGGATGTTCGATGATGGAAACCTTGTAGTAGGGATACCGGAAACGGTAGAGTCACCCCATGTCGCTGGGCCGCTGGAAGGAATCAATGGAGACGTTGGGATGCTGGGGATGCTGGAGGAGTTCCAAAATGCTGGACCACTGCTGGAAGGGAAGGGGACAGATGGTACATTCGGAGCACTCGAAGTCCAAATGCCCGGACCGCTGCCAGACGGGAAAGCAGAAGAAGGCACAACGGGAATACTAGAAGAGAATCCAATCGTAGGTCCATTAGACGGAAAGCCAGAAGTAGAAACAGCTGGAATGCTCGACGCACCCCACGTCGAATATGCTGAAGATGGTAGCCCGGGAGCGTTTGGAGATGAACCCCAAGATCCACCGCTTTGACCTCCTCCCTGATTTCCACCCGTAGATCCCGAATTTGATCCACCCGCTCCCCAGGTGCTGCCAGGGAGGATGGAGGTAGGGAGGCCTTGCGAGGCGATGGTGGTGGTTGCTGAAGCGGGGAAGTTGCAGGCGCAGAAGGTTTGGGCGTAGGTTGGTCGGGCGTGGGTGAGGCGGGATAGTGCGCTGTGTTTTTTGTGTGATGAATATTCTGTTTGGATGTACGGATTTCTTTCTTTCGTGGGGGTAAATACTTACTCTTTCACAAGGGCCTCTTTTTCCAGTATGTTACGAGGATACACCTTGTTTCCTTTCCACCCACCATCCCCATTCGTACCGACATTGTTGCCATTCCCGTTTCCATTCCCGTTCCCCCAACTCCCAACAGACGTAGGCCCGCCAACTCCAAACGTACTCCCGGCACTAGACCAGCGCGTGGCGGTGCCGAACTTGGTCTCGCAGAAACTCTGGGCATCCTTGTTGCCCGCGAGGATGTTTAAGTAACGTTGGACGCTGTTGCTGTTGTTGGTGCATGCTGTACCGCCGGGGGCAGATGGGAGGGAGGAGGACCAGGGAAGGCCAGAACCACTGGTGATGGATGGCGGAAGAGAGGAGGTGAGGGAAGAGAGAAGGAGGGAGGTTGCTGGAATATACATTTTTGGTGATTTGGGTGAAGAAAGTGGTCAGCGAATGATACGAAATGAAGAAGTAGAAAAGTGAATGAAGTGAGATGGAGTGAAGCGATTGTGGGAATTGATGATTGATCTGATGGATGATGAGATAGGTTAACAGTGGAGATTAAAGGAGGGTTATATACATATTTTCTCGACGAGGCTCTTTTTTACTTCACGTTAGTGCTCCTCTAGTCGTCGTTAGAAACCAGAAAGTGACGGTGTGTATACAAGCAGCGCAAATCGATCATGCAAAGTTTGTTCCTCTCGGCTCGACTCAACAGTATGGGAATTGGGCGTATCGTGAGGTTAGTGTTCTGTACGTATGGGTATCAGACTCTGTTGACATGGCCATAAACGGTACCTACAGAATTCACAACTACATACATAGAGAAATCTCTCAATGCTTGCCTAACCATCACCTTCGGTCGAACCACGGAGAGATTGTCTACGTATTCTAAAGACTAGGTGCACACTAAGCTAACTTTTTGTATGCCCGTAGGTAGTGAAGCAATAAACCGTGCATCTTCGCAGAGCCCTACCGCAGCCTTTGAGCCTCCTACCTAAGCGAGCCCCTTAGCCAGCGGCAGATGGCAATTAGTTGGAAGTGGGGAACCGCAAGCAGTAATATGTTACTGTATTTGGAGTATGACGAGGGAGTGGCGTAAGGGCGAGCTTCAAACAACCTTGCATTGGTGATCGCTGAGCGCAGGGACGCACTGGGGTGATTTGTGGATAACGGGAACGGCAGATGACCCTGTAAGCTGGATCCGGCTCGCGATTGCATGGGATTTGACATGCGGTGAGTGCGCATCCCGCGAACGGGTGGTAGATCCAGCGTTTTGGTAAGCAATACCCAGGCTGCACTAGGAATGCTTGCCTTGCTGTATCAGGGCTGGGTGTATGGCGGCGTGCTGAGGCTGGAAGGTGTTTAAGGATTCTGAGTTCGAGCTAGCTCAGGAGAACTATGCTAGCACCGAGCGGAGGCAGTTCCGAATTGAACAGAACCCAGGGTCAGTATCTCGTGGCGGGTGGAGTGCCGCTTTGTTGGGAGGCTACCTGCTAGCATGCTTCATTAGAACAATGCCTCTTTTGATTGCGAGCGTATTTATAGATACCCGTACAGAACTGCCTTGCAGGTATTCATGAACATTAGCACGTGTCGGGTAGTGTCCAACATGTGATTGTAAAGGGTGAAGGAAAGGGGTCATCGGTACCGACACCAGCTAGCAGGAAGAGTAATCACCAAGTTGCATATTATTGGTTCCAAATCCTAATCATATCAAGTGTGCTCTCGCAATGAGAACGCCTTTCCAACTCAGACTCAAGCGCCACGCCTGGCATTTGTGCTCATCAATGTGATTTTCTTCCCTTTCTTCTTCTTCCCACCCGTCGGCTTTTTCGGCGTCTCTTCTTCCCCTAGCGACATGGCCTGTGCTTGAGCAATCATCTCCTCCTCTTGCAATAAATCCTTCTCCCAACCCTGGAGCCATCCATCATCGGCATTCCCTGCTTCCTGCGGCGCGATAACAGGAGATACGCCCGCTACGGCAGCAGTCCCCCACACGGTACGTGGCGCGGATGGGCTGGTGGAAGGCGAAGCCAGTGACGCAAAACCCTGACCCTTCCGGACCGGCCATGGCGGAGAGGTTGATATAGCTTCCGCGTCTGCAGATATGCTAGACTCAGGAACACTACTCGTAGCCAAAGGCAGAAAGTCGTCCGCAGAAAATTGACCAGATATACTCGGTCGCTTTCTCCTTGCGGACGTAAATTCGGCGTATTCAGCCTTCTCCGCTCTCTGGCGAGCCTTCTCCTCTCTTGTCTCCTTATCGGTATGCTTTTTCCTCCTCCTCTCAATCTCAGGTTTGAATCGTTCCAAAATCTCAGGCGCAACCGTGTCCGTCCAATCACATTCAAGGAAGCTGACTTCGCAGCCATAGGGCAGATGTGCTAGGTACTTGGTGCGCTTGCGTAACTCGTCATCCACGACATGACCTGTTGAGACCTTCTCTACGCGAGGTAAGATCGTGGAGGGGAAGGTGGCAAAATTGCCGAACGCCGACTTTAGAATGCGGATATCCAGAGGAGAGAGATAGTAATGTGAAAGCGCTTGGTAGAAATAATACTCGGACGGTGTATGGCTGTTGTCATGTTGTTGTCGATTCCGTATTTCAGCAATCGTTGAGCCAATGCCATGGCTCGTTCGCGAGGTGTGTGACGATATGGATAGCTTTCTAGCGCTGGATGAAGCGTGGCTGTCTTCAGCAGGAGGAGGCATCTCCTGGTCAGGCGTATGCGAATGCGAAGGCAGACTTTGTCCCGATTTTGATGCGTTTTGTACTAGATACATCTCGGGAGCAGCCGAATCATCCTCGTGGAAGACAATGGGGGCTTTCTTCATCTTCGGTTCAACCGGTTTGGATGCCGACGCAGGAGGGTTGCCAATACCCTTGGCCTTCTCTTTGGCCTCGTTGATAGAACGGATTGCTTTTCTTACCCACTCAATGTTGTCCTCTCCAAACATGAGCTCATCCTCTTTTTCTTGTTGCTGCAACTGACGTATTTCGGCGTCATATTGTTCTATGATGTAGTCTTCTCCACCACGCATCACGCGTGCGTAGTCCATCACCTCAGCGGCGTGAAACCAGGGAATGTCTTCGTCCTGTCCAAGAGCATCAGCTCCATCCCGGGGCATCGCCAGCGTGCTCCCAGCTGACCGCATGACCAAGCGTAGAACAACATCACCACCTTCCCTAGGCGGCTCTCCTTCCTGTCCCATATACCAAAGCAGTGGACGTGTCTCTGACATGTAAATGGAATCCCAGCACAGTGGGCATTTCTTTGATCGCGCCTTCTTCTCGGGCAGCCCTTTACCCTCGTCTTCCGAATGCATATATCGTATCAAACATGGCAAACAAAATATATGGCCGCATTTCGCCATTCGAGGGGCTACCGGAGTCCCTAGGCAGATGGGGCAAGATGCATCCTGAGATTGCGCGGAGGCCAAGATCTGTAGAACATTATTCCAGTCCAAATGGATATCGGCATCGACGCTTTGAGCGCGATAATCGCCACGCGGATCAACAATAAAGCGGTAGTTTGCATGAACATATCTGTGGAAGTAAGCGGCTGTTTCGTCCGAGCTTGCAAAAGCCGAGAAGTACCTTGCTTTATCAGAGGCGTGGTAACCTGATCCCATGCCCCATGTTGGGTTTCGGCGGTAGTTTCTTCCGTAGCCACCATGAGAGTGGTTGTTTTGAGGGCGGGGAGGGAGACTGAAGTTCATGAGATGGGTGATGGAGGTCTGCCCCTTCCGGCTGTTGAAGGGACGCATGTTGAGCTGAGCAGTGTGAGCAGTCTGCGACTTCGGAGGTTATACATTGAACTCACCGACTCAGCAATGGCATCCTCTTCGGTTTGTCGAAAGCGCTTCGAGGCCTTGTTTTGCTTTCTGGCACCTTGGTTGTTGCGAGGCGCGGGCGCCGATCGGGTCGCTGCCCCCGCTCCAAAGCTGCCCCCGCTTCGACGTTGGCCGTAACTATCACCAGCTGCAATAAAGTTGGGTTGCGTCTGAGCAGGCGAGGTCTGGTTCGAGGAAGAACCGACGGTGGATTTGGACGAGTTCGGAACGGCTGGCGGGTTCAACGACATGGTGAAGCCCTCGTAGCGGGCGTTCTAGATGAACGAACGGTAGCAGGGACGGACGGAGGGAGAGGCGTGGGAGAGTTGATGCAGGGAGAAGGAATGTTGAAAGCAACGAAGCCCCACTCATTCACTCACTAGACGAAGTAGTTGTACAGGGGAACTGGAGAATTGGATGGTGGTTAGGTCATTCCCCAAAGGGATGGACTTGAGGAAGAAGAGTCAGAGACGTTTGGCCACCCACCGAACGATATGACATGACGGAGCCTTGAGATCTGCACGGACGCATCACCACGTGATGACCGCATTGGGTAATGCATTTCAAGTGATTTTTCAACCAGTAAACGGGGATTTGTGGACTACATGTCAAAATAATTTTCTATGACTAAAGCCACAATCTTTATTCTTGTTAAATACTCGAGGTGGTCCTTGTGCTTCTCAAAATCTTCGAGCTTGTGTTCCTGTATATACATCAATGGATACACATGTACAAGGCAACCTATGCGGTTATTTAGAAAATCTCTGCAGGGAATCCCTTTTTGCCTCCCATCGTCATTCATCACATGGTAACTAGTACTCGATGAGTTAGCTGTTGTGACTACATACTTCGAGTCCTGGTGAGGTCCAGCTGGGCTCCCTGCTTACATAACAACTGCACCCCAAAGCTCGTTCCAACTCCTTCCATCGCTCGCCTCGAGAAGATCACCCCAAAACTCACTTCCCCTTCTCCCCTCCCTCCCCCCAAAACTTCTCCGTCCCATCCTCACTTCGACACGGGCAGCCTCCCTGCTCGTCATCATGTCGTGCTGAGGCCATGATCCCTCGCCCGACTACAGCGGCCGCTCATCTGCCCTCCGCTGTCTTGGCCGTGTGCCCGCGCAACTCTTCGGACCCCAGCAAATAAATATCAACGCGCCCGCCGCGCCCACCTCCGCTTCCACCTCCGTTCCATCGTCGCATCGTCGCGAGTCGCGTGACCGTCTCCGCGCACCATCAACTCTCTCCTCTCCGGCTCTCTCCCCGTTGCCTCACAAGTTGGTGCTTGGTCCCTGCCGGCACCGACTTTGTGAAGGCAACACCGCCGCACCATGATGCCTGGCCCTCACATCCCGCCTGCCGGGCCTCATCATCCGGGCAGGCGACAGCCAGACCATCAGTACTACCAAATGCCTCCCCAGGCCCATTCGCCTGTCCATCACAATCCCTATGCCGCCTATCACCATCCCCAGCACTATGGCCCTCCCCATGCATCGCCCTACCCACCTCAGATGCAGCAGCACATGCAACAATGGTACAATCCTTACCATCAACCACACCCTCATCAGTATGCGATGCCTCCTCGTCAATTCCAGCCCCAGCCCCACGGTTCCCCCGTAGTCGTTTCCTCCCACCCGCACATGGTGCCTATGCCTCCTCCCGTCAATCGGGCCATGGGCCAAACACCACCCATTGTGCATTCTCGCACACCTCCCGCTCCGCAAAGGATGCCTACACCACACCGAACTCCGCAGCCGGCACCTTCAACACCATCCGTTCATTCACAAGCTGCTCCAATTGCTTCTTCTTCGTCGCCTCCCTCCAATCTGTCTACACCTACACCTCCTCCACCAACTACTCCATCCATATCTTCTGTCGTCTCAGCACCGGCTCTCCAGCCAGGCACATATCTCCCATATTACCCCAATCTACCTTGGAAGTCGTTCGATGGAGATGATTTCCCTCCGCGAGCATCACAGAAAAAGCGCCGACGAAGAGGTCCGGTACAGGCTCAGGAACAAGGCCTTGCTCTACCATCACGCGAACAACCCGTCGAAGACAAGCCGGAGGCGCAGGAGACAGTTGTGGACGATTCTGAAAAGGCACAATTGGAGGAACCAGAGGATTCGCAGGCATCCACTGGTGCTGCCGTCTCGGAGCCTGAGCTAGACACTCCGTCCACTTCTCATCCTCCCTCGGAGAACGAATTGACTCACGCTGCAGCTGCATCATCTACCGAATCCGCTCCTGTTAAGCCCTCTGTTCCAGCGTCCTCGCACGCCCGTTCCCAGACTAAGCCTGCAGTTCCTTTGATTCCTATCCGGTCTGCTAAACCTCCAAGCGTGACTTCTGTAACTCAAAAATCAGCCAAATCAGCTGCAGTCGAGAACGAGAGTACCAAGGCTGTCACCGAGTCCTCGCCAGGGGCTACTGACGTAGCTCCAGAGACATCCAAAGTCCCTGCGGCACCCAAGGCGGCACCTAGTTCATGGGCTGCTCTCTTGCGCAAAAACGCACCTGCGCCTGCACCAGCGGCTCCGGCATCAAACGGCGTCCTTTCTCCCTCCAACGGGCCCCCTGCTCCTATTAGTAATTCATTGGGTGATGTTCTTGCTTCTTTCTCTGTCGAATCCGACAAAAAGCTTTCGTTTCTCGAGCCCCGTGGTCTTGTAAATACGGGCAATTTGTGTTATATGAATTCTGTAAGCTACTCGCTCCCTCACGCATAATTTGCAACTACTAACATTACAAACCAGATCCTTCAAATGCTTGTTTTTTGTGTTCCATTTTACGACTTCCTTGATCAGGTTGCGAAGCGCGCTGTGCATAGCTTCAAATCTGAGACACCCCTTGTAGACGCTATGTAAGCTACCCCTTGTTCGTCATCACATTACTTTGCTTACACTCACTAGGATTATGTTTATGCGTGACTTCAAGGTTATTGATTCGGCAACCTCCTCGGAACAGCTCCGTCTCCGACTCAAGGACAATGAGTTGGAGCAATATGGCGAGCCTTTGACCCCTGAATACGTATATGATGTGATCAAACGTCTCCCCCGCTTCGATAACATGAAGCGAGGTCAACAGGAAGATGCTGAGGAGTTTCTGGGGTTTTTGTTGGCGGGATTGCACGACGAGTGTGCGCAAGTTATCAAATCTACCCGATCGGCAAGTGCTGCCGAGAGTGCGTCTTCACCAAAGAGTGAGCGTTCTGGATCAGTCGAGGGAGGATGGCTCGAAGTCGGTCCGAAGCAGAAGTCCTCAACGACCCAATCATCGGGTGCAATCGAGATCGAGAGCCCAATCACCAAGATTTTTGGTGGCAAGATTCGATCCGAGTATCGTAAGCCGGGCGAGAAACCATCAGTCACGCTTGAGCCTTACCAGCCATTGCAGCTGGATATTGGATCACCCGAGATTAACAGCATCGCCGACGCTTTGAAGGGCATGACCCATCTGGAGACCCTGGACAGTGCTACACGAGGTGGCCGGGCTTCCACTAAGCAGGTCTTCATAGAGACACTGCCTCCAGTGTTGATTCTGCACCTGAAGCGTTTCCACTATGACGCTAACGGGCCACAGAAGATTTGGAAGAAAATTGGGTATCCACTTGAGCTAGAGATTCCTAAGGAGGCATTTGCCCCCCACAAGCGGAGCGGACTTGCCGCGCGCGGTGGCCCTCCTCGCTACCGTCTCACCGGCGTGGTCTATCACCACGGCAAGAACGCCAGCGGTGGACATTACACCGTTGACCTACGTCGCCAGGATGGTCGAGAATGGATCCGCATGGATGATACCATCATTCGGCGCATTCGTGCGGATGAGGTTGCAGAAGGGGGTGCCGAGGAGGATCCTAAGGTTCTTGCGGCCGCGCTCGAGCAACACAAGAACGACGCTAGCAAGAGCAAGAACATGTACGAGCAGATTGGCGTTGGGGAGTATGGTGAAGAGCCGGACAAGGGCGGATGGAGCAAAGTCAATGGTTCAGAAAAGTCAAGCAACAAGAAGTGGAATGGTCTGGTGAATGGCACGGCGACGCCCAATTCCACCGGCAAGCGAACGCCCCTACCCAAGGAGAATGTGCGAGACAACAAAGTAGCATATATTTTGTTTTACGAGCGGATTAATGTTTGAGGGAAAGAGCGAGTATGCTTGCGGAAGCTTGGCATGTTACGATTTCTCCCTGTCTATGGGCAGGTCTACCATTTACCACGAAAAAAAAGTTTTATTTTCATGCATTTGCGGTCACCACGGGTGCATGACAGTCTCCACTGCATTCAATCGAGCGAGATATCACGACGCCATTTGACGCGTTAGTTGGCTTTGCGTGCAGACGGGGCTGGCCAAGTGCATGTATGTATGGAACGGAAGAAGGGGGGGTGATATATACCCTGCCGAGGGGGTAGGTCAGTAGGCATTATGTTGCGGGGAGATAGTCGACAAACAATACCTTTGTTCAATTTTTCGCGTGCCATTTGATGCAGCTGGATTATACCTATCATGTGCAATCGTGTTTGTAGATTCTTAGGTATCTACACCTCGTTCTGGTCTAATTGACACCATCTTAGACATTGCCAACATGCTGCGTGTCACCATGTTGGTATATGATCGCATAAAACAGAAAAGATTGTATCAATGGTCACGTTCCTATGAATGCCGAGAATAATTCACAATGCACGACCGTCTCCTCCTTCCCTTCGTAGAAAGAGGTGGTCTGGCGCAATTTGATTACTACGTGCACATACAAATTCAAACTGGGAGATATTTTGAATCTCCATAAGCAAGAGTAAGTAAGCAATAGTCGAAATATCCGTCTATTATCCAATGTCACTGCATCTCCCCATCCTCATTTACCCTTTTCGTCCTATCCATCAATGCTGTTAGCCTTACTTAGTCACTCGTTCACCCCACTACAAAACAAGCTCCGAGCTACCCCGCCATCCTCTTCTCCCCCCACCAAGACGGCCCGACCTAACTCTTTTCCAACAACACCTCATCAGAATCACTCAATTGTAGCAAACCTTGGAAGGATTTTCTCTTTGAAGGTTGACGCTTAAGATGCTTATTACGGAGTCTCATCATGATGTGCCTACGAAGGCGGGTGGTGATATGCGTAAGTTGAATATGAACCTCATTTGTCGTTACCAGTTCCGCTATTTACCGACATCGCTGGTTTCTAACATAACGGATATGCAAAATAAAACCAGACGAAACCATCATTGACACATAAATACATAGGGATCTTCACATTCCACCCAACGATCCCAAACTACAAAAAAGCAAAATTCCCGGGCGTCGTCCTCTTCAGCGAAATCTACCAAGTAACCGGTCCCGTCGCACGCTTCGCGCGCCAAATCGCATCCCAAGGCTACATTGTCGCAGCCCCTTCCTCCTACCATGAATTCACATCCCACGAGCCACTCGCCTATGACGTCCCCGGCACCGATGCTGGCAACAAGTGGAAAGTCGAAAAAGAAGTCTCCGCCTACGACGAAGACGCCACTCTATCGGTAGACCACCTACTCTCGCTACCGACGTGCAATGGACGTATTGGCGCCACAGGCATGTGCTTAGGTGGACATCTCGCGTTTCGGTGTGCGTTGGATAGTAGAGTTTCCGCGGCGGTGTGTTACTTTGCGACGGATATTCACTCGGGGACGCTCGGAAAGGGGGGCGATGATAGTCTGAAGAGGTGCGGCGAAATCAAGGCGGAGTTGGTCATGATCCATGGAAAGCTGGATAATCACGTCCCAGCTGAGGGGCGAGATCTGATTCGGAAGAGGTTGCATGAGGAAAAGGTGACTTTTTCATGGTATGAACCTGCTTGGGCGCAGCGTGAGTTTCTCCTCTCTCTCCCTTTTCTCCTTCATTTATGCCTAATGAATGAGCAGATGCCTTCATCCGTGACGAACTAAGCAAAGGACGCTACGATGCTGCGCTGTCTGGTGTGTGCTTTGAGATGTTGAAGGAGCTTTTCAATCGCACGCTACGCTCTGATATGGGGCCGCGAGATGGAGAGGACCTCGAGGTCGAGGATATCTGTTGAGTTCTTTGCCGTGTTTCTAGAATAAATATATACGAGCTGTTGAATACGAAGACATACAACACCCTCCTAGCTTTAATAGACCGCCAAACACGAATGACTTAGCTTCATCTATCTATCCACGTTCTCACAACCCAAAATTTCCACTTCTACTCTTCCCTTCATCAAAATTCCCACAAACCGAATATTCTTACATAACCAAACACTATGACAAACACCACTGCACCCCGGTTATCCCTTAAATGACAGATACAACTGCTCCCTCCGCTACCCCCACCTCTTCCAGCCCCACCCCTACCTCAACCTCACCCTCTACCTACCCAAACAAACCCTTCTCCTCCACCAAAACCGTTTCCAATCTCTCATATATACCCTCCCTCGTAACCCCCTCTTCACACCATACCATGTACTCACCAACAAAATCCGCAACCTTGAAAACGCCATCCCCCAATCGTTCCCTATTTCAAACCTCCCACCCACGCCATCAGCCACAAAACCCCAACAAAAAAACGTGAAAAAAAAGATGAAAACATACATACCTCACACGTCTTCAAAAAAAAAACTCACTTTCCTCGTAAACGAACGCATTACCAAGTAATGGTGTCAGACAAGGGATCTATCCCCAGAAGACCGCAGAGTTTCTGGGTGCTTCGGCTCTTCTGGTTTTACGTTTCAAGGGGGGTTTGCAGGAAGAGGGAGGAGTGGTTTTGAAGGACTGGGTTATGGGAGAATGGCTTCTTGCAAGCCGAGTTGTTGGTTTGTTGTGGAGCTGAGGGTTTATGTGAGTTGGGGGAGGATAGCGCGGCTGAGGTGGTTTTATTTGGGATGGAGTTTGAGACGGTCTTGGTGGGGGGTGTTGGGGGGGTTTTTTTGGGGGAGGGGGGGTTGTGGGTATAGGAGGGATATCGAAAGTGTTTTTTTCTCTCTTCGCAATGGATTGGTGTAGTAAGGAGGAGGGATGTATAGAAGTCTTACGTGGGTCTCGTTTTGTAGTTTTCGAGCGTAGAGGTAGGGTTCTGCGTCTGGGCCGAAGTTGGCGATAGTGAAGTATTCGTCATCGGTTTCTTCGGGGGTGTTGGGGTGTTGTAGACATGGTGGTTTGCAGATTAATCGGAATTATGAATTTGAGGTGGGTTTGACGTGCGTTAAAGACTGGTGGTGCTGTCTAGCGGTAAAGTAGAGGGATGCCACTATATCGAACATTATATATATTGGAGGACATGTGCTGTGGCATAGTACAATGTAACTACTGTTCAGCCTTGTTGCCTGCTGTGCAGCACGGCTGCAGTTACAAAAGCGAGCACGGCGTTTTCCGCCAGGGGGCTTGACACAGCCCCACACCCGAGAGGTATATCCATGCAGTCGTTGCTTCGCTCACCTCACACCGAACATTCACGTTTGAATGAGTCCAGATATACACTCAATAAACCTCCTACACTCAGATGGACCCCCTTTCGATAACAGCTAGTGTCCTCACGCTCATATCTGCGGCTGGCGTGGTGCTCAGAGAGCTAGAACGTCTCCGATCGCGGATGAATCCCGATGCAGAGTTTCTTAAGCTTATGAACACTGTAAGCTCCCTCTTCACTCTCCATTCAGAACGGGTGTAACAATATGCAAGGTGACAGATGTGCAGGTGACATTGACCACCGTTCATGATTGCGCAGACACTCTGAAAAACAGTAAAGCACCAGCAGCGCAGCAGAGTTACCGAGACCTTCCTTACGCAATCGATAAGGTCCAGGTGTCTCTCAATCGACTTGTTGACTTCATACGGGATAGTCTGCTGAGAAAGGGAAATCGGAGATCTCGGCTCGGACTTAGTGAAAGCAAGAAAGAAAAACTCTCAGAGCTTCGTGGATTGGTTTCTGAAGCGCACCAGAATCTCCGACTCATACTGCTCTCTGCAAACCTGTAACAAAAAACTCCTGCTTTTATATCTTCTGATGTATTCTGACGTTTTTAGTCGCCAGTCCTCAGCCCTGTTATCAGCCATCGAAGGGGCGGTAATCCTGCAAAATAACCACCATGTCAAGACTTCAGCAACGCTGGAACAGATAATCACAAAGGTTACAGCCTTAGAAGAAAGAGAATCGATAGGAATTATTGCAGCTAGTGAAGGAAATGAAACTTCTGTGGTATTTGCTGACCCCCGGTTAGACCAAAAGCAACCGAATGAAGTCGAAAATTTAGCAACATCCAGTCAGCTCCGTATCACCACATCAGTTCCATTGAAGCGATGCGGCCCGTCATGCAACTGCCAATGCCATGTTAGGACACAATATCGCAGTCCCCAATGGTTATCAGCGGTCGTGGGATCCCTCTTTTACTCTTCCTCGAATAATCCGGCTTTGGACATACGTCCATGCAATTCGACCAGATGCCTGCGGTCTCAGTCTACTTCATCATCGCGCTTCACTTATTACTTCCCTACTTGGATGATGCAAAGCGTTATCGTATACTCTACATGGGGCAACATAAACGGCATAAATTCATCCTGGTTCGTCAAAATGCCAAGGGAAATTGATGACAACAGTGTGTGCTGGCATTATATTGCACATAAACGTAGTGAAAAGATAAAAGAACTTCTTCAACGAAAAGAAATGTCCCCGTATGATATTTCGCCTCAGGGTCACTCGGTGCTTCATGTATGTCTGAAATTCAGTGGAAGCATACAAACTTCTGAATGGTACCAATTCTGATCCATATATAGTGGGCTTTGGATGCAATGCAGTTGGAAATCTGCTCTTTGTTAGTGGCGGCTGGAGCTGAGTGGCATTTGAAAGATAGGAACGGAATGTAAGTTCGTTCTTCAAATTGATATCAAAAGATTTGGCCTGACTAAGTGTTCCCTGGTAGATCTCCGGCAGATACAGCATGGGTCAAAATTCTAGAAAAGAAGCGTATGACCCCTGCTATTAAAAGGCTGAAGGATCTGGTTGGCTCAGAGGATTCGTTTGACTCGAATCTCAATCCGATACACCGAACAATAGTAGGCTTATCAATCGCCGATATTCAAGAGCAAATCAACCTCGAACCGTCAAGAATTAATGACTGTGATTGGACTGGAAAATCACCCCTGATGTGGGCAGCTCTACGAGCAGATCCTTCCACTGTTCAATTATTACTTTCTCACCACGCTTGTGTGGACCTGAAGGACTCGGAAGGCAGCACCGCGCTTCATTATGCCTGTTTAGTAGGCTCTTTTCAATGCGTCAAACAGTTGCTTGATGCAGGAGCTGACCCAACCGTCTCCAATGCTCATGGTCAAACTCCTCTCCATAGCGCAATGCTTTCAAAATTACCACAACACCTTCTAGAAGACCTTATCTTGGAGTTCACAAAACAAAAAGCAGATATCGAAGCTCGGGGTTTTGCTGGCTTCACACCACTATTCAACGCCGTCGATTCGGGAAACTGTTCCGCTATTAAAGCTTTGGCAAATTTTGGTGCTGACATAAACATGCTCTCCTACAAGGAGTACCCACCTCTCTCCAGGGCAATTTTCAATTCCGACCTCAAATCTATTAAGACTCTATGCGATCTTGGTGCTCATTTTCGCTGGAATACAACGTCACGAGATTCGGACAACGTTTTCATGGAAGCGGCCATGTATGGCACCGTGGAGGTCATGAATACTCTTGCCAACTCCGACGCGCAACCGATCGAATACGACCCGGACGAAATTGAAGATTGGTTCACCAACTGGCGTGCAGATGAGATTATACATGGTCGACGATTCCCCCCAGATGAAGAGCGTGCTGCCTTCCAAAATCTACTCGACAAGAAAGGAATCAAAATCGACTCTTCCACACAGAGTTCGACTGAAGACGAAGACGTATCGCACGAAAGTGACGAAGCTGATCAAGATACCGATGATGAAGAACAGTCTGAGCTCTTTGAGGATGCTTTGGAAAGCTTTTCTCCTTCGACTGAGACGGAAATAGTCGAGAGATGTGCGAGACCTATCATTGTATCTCCTTAATCGGTGCTTTTCTTCGCGTGTTTTTGTATAATTGGAGTAATGTGGAAACAGAGTTGGAGGAAGCTTGTTTCATCAACGACTTGAATCTGTAGAGATTCAGGATATTTCAGGGGCTTGACTTGTAACTAGAAATGTTCCAAGACCGCTCTATAGTTTTCCGGCACTATCAGCGAAACTGACTGACCCGGTCTGGACATACCCTTGTACTAGAACATCTACGTTCCGAGCTCGTTTATGTCCGCCAAGTACCGTTCTGGACGTCGGAATGTCTTCATGTGAGTCAAACTCAGTCCGGGTTGCACAACGTTGGCTTCAACAGCCTTTTAACGTTGGATTTCAAGCTCATGTAAACGCCGAGAGACGCTATTTCGCTTGCGAATCGCGACTAACGTGATCTTCCTGGAGGAAGACTTGCACTTACCAATGAACGATGTAAGTGCGAAGGCGGAATCGTACATTGTAGCGGCCATTACTGGTACTCACCCTCCCGAATACAAGTACATCGACTCAATCATTCTCATTGAAACCCGTCAATCTTTCATGTTTTATGAATATAGAGTTTCTGTCGTAGAATGCAGCACCTTGAGATAATATCAGAAGCTTGACAAAGGCGTAAGTTGACACAATTTGCGTTAAAACCAAGGCAATTAGCTTACCAAGAGGAAGGAGCAACAGAATAGCTAGAAATGCGGGTCGCCGCGAAGTTTGAACGAATTTATCAAGACTGCCTTGTCTATCTAGCCCAAACAGCTGTCCTCCGGCAAATATACCGACAGAATAATTTGGAGGTAACTTTCAAGGAGTAACACCGTTAGGTCTGAGATAAATGCTACAGTCTACTATCTATAATATCATGTCGAGATGCTGAATCGAATAAACTTTACGACAAGTATCCCCATCTTCGTCCTTCCAATTCATCTGGAGTGTTACCATTACAATTCACTCATCCTTAAGAAAGCATCTCCCACCGCGCAGCTAAATCCAACCCACCCCTCAGACCTTTGAATGACCATCCACCTGGCGAACCTTCTCAAATATCGTACTAATATCCACAAACTCAGAACCTTGCAACCCAAGCTTCAAAAATCCCGGATCCTCAAACTCTTCTTTCCTGGTAATCAACTCATCTACATCCCAATTTGCCCAAACAAACCGGCCATGCAAGAATGCAGCCTGTTTGGTCGAAGCCCAAACGGCAAACGCACCGGGAAGCTGAGCTATAGTGCTTCGGTTAGCAATACAACCTCGACGACGCAGCAAGTTTTGACATCTTACCTTCGTCCCAAATAACAGAGTCCAACACTTCCTGCGGCGCGTTCTTTGTAGCTTCAGTGAGGATAGCCCCGGGATGCACGTTGACTATCTGACACTCAGTAGCAGCAATTTCACCCGCGAGGAGCTGCAGCGTATGTGCGAAAGCGGCTTTGCTCGTGCTATATGCAGCTTGAAAAGGCGCAGGATTACTATGAGCCATGAAGCTAGATATATTAACAATGGCTTTGGGTGCTGTCGAGCTCTCGAAAAATCGCGCCACCATGGAAAAATTCGCAAAGACATTAAAGTTGAATGCAGCGCGAAGTTTCGATAAGAAAGGTCCTACAGGGTTCGCAGATCCGCTAGCTGAGTACGCGGCATTGAGGACAAGGACATCCACGGTAATTTGATCGCTGTGGAGATGCTGCCAGAGGTTTTCGATGCTGGTTTCGTCGTTGAGGTCGCAGATGTATGGTTTGATGATGGTTGCTGTGGATGATTCTGTGAGGCTTTTCACTGCGCGGTCGAGGGTCTCTTGTCGGGTTCCGGTTAGGATGACGCGAGATGCGTTGGCTTGGATGTAGGCTTGTGCGATGGAGTAACCGATGCCCCTGGATGAGCCTGTTATTAGCACAGTCCGGCCTATTTGGTCATTGGCCTGAGCGGTTGGGGAGATAGTGGGATATGGAGTGTGATGGAAAACTTTCGTTGTGGATGCCATTGTTGAAGATTATAAATATGGTTGGTATTGTATCATTGATGTATTAACGTCTTTTGAAGGGACCGCCCGTTTGTAAAGTGTAGAGACTCAGGAATGAGGCATTAGCGAACTTTAAATATTGAGTTATACACTCGTTCTAAAGAACGACGATGAATTTATTTTTGGTGTGGCTCACATCTTCGAATTGTAGCTATAATCGTCGTTGTAGGAGTCGTAAAAGCCTCTCGCTTTGATTGGTTGGCTTCATTGCTGGCTTACCCTGCAAGATGAGCCACCTCGATTTCAACCTCAAGTGCTTGGCTTAGTTGGTCTTCCCTTCCTGACTAATCGCAACCTCAGCTTGCCGGTGAGAAATTTTGCATCTTATCGACGATGACGATGAGTGCATCTACATCTTCTAGCGCAGCAGTACAAACATCTATGAACGCTGAAATGGCAGATCGTGCGCAGTCACTCGTGGAACATGAGCAAGGGAAATCTTCGGTGAAGCCAGGAAGACCGAAGCGGCATATCACAGAGAGGCGACGGATGCAGGGGAGAGCTGCACAAAGGAGGTTCAGTGCGTAGAATGCACTCGCTTCAGAATCGGAAAATTTTCTAATCCAATAGCAGGAGAAAAGCAGAAGGCTCACGCGGCGGCCGCTGGTTTAGCAGCAACCACTAGTTCGGAAGTGCCTATGGATGCTGTCAACGCCACCCATAAGCCAGATAACCTAAATGTTGCTTTTACGGATGAATCGTTCGTTGCTCTAGATTTGAACAGCCAATCACAATTGTGGAATACGAATTTCAATGACACGGAAATCTTGCAATCCATCACAACGACTACTGGCTCACCCCTCAGCCCGTTTGTAGGGCCGCCAATGCCCACCACATATAGTAACCCGAGCACTCCTTTTGCACAACCCCATAGCGCAAGCGTAAGCATCCCAATGGACAGTTACATACGAGTTAAGCGCTATTCCTTCCACGCCGCATGCATGGAAAACGCAATCATCCTCGGCTTCACCACTGCGCAACTGAAGGAACATAGATGCGGTGGCGACCGTTTAGCCTCGCCATGGATAAGCCAGCACGCGAACACCATGCTCAACGAGCACTCTGTCGTTCCCGACTTGTCTCCAAGCGAGGGCCAGAAAAAACATGACCATGACTTGTACATGGATTGTTTACCGTTCAAAGATTTTCGAGAAAAGCTGCTGGCGCTGCGGTCGGTGGAACCAAAGATCTTTGACGAACAGGATTTTATTCATGATTTGGATTATCGGGACGCTATGCAGTGCTGGGGACCGACGCCGTGGGAGGATAAGTCTTGGGAGGTGCAGGAATGGTTTTTGAGGAAGTGGTGGATGATTACTGGTGGGGAGAATGGACCGATGGGAACGGGTAGTCGGTGGTGGAGGATGCTGCGTGGGGAATGAGCAATACTAAAAGCACAAGATACAAATATTAAGAGTTATGGTTCAATGAGTTGATAAGTTGCATGTATAACCGCCTCTTCGATAACGGAAATCTTGGAGTTGATCTCTTATTGTCAAATCAATTGATGCCTGCTTATGTCTCACATACCTATGTACTCAGATGTATACGTATGCGCCTACCATAGTAGTCAGATGCTGCCCCATGTGGGATATTTTTAGACAGCGATATAATTAGTGAGTTTATACACTAGATCTTGCCTATTAATCCAACCTTACCGTTCACTCTCCGGACCCTCACTTTCTTACCCTAAAACCCCGCCCCTATCCCCATCCCCATCCCCTCCCACCTCCTCCCCACCGTCCCATTCCCTCCCTCGCTCAAACTCGGTGGCAAATCCCCAACACCCTTCCCCCAACTACTCTCCTGACTCCCAAGCGTAAGCACCAACTCACCCCCGTCTCTAAAAAACTCATGTCCAATCCAACTCTTCGTATAATTCTTACCATCGAGCGTCGCGCTCTGGATATAAATGTTCTTATAAGCAGCATCGAAGTTGACGGTGCGGATCGTGGCGGTTTTGTTGGTGAGCGGGGATGTGATGCTGATGGTGGGGAAGAAGGGCGCGGTGATGAGGTAGGTGTTTGTTCCGGGGGTGGGGAAGATTCCCATCCTGGTGGAATACGTTGTCAGTTACGCGTACGGGTTTGAGAAAAGAGGAAGAGGATATTACATTGAAAAAGCCACGAAACTTCCCATAGCTCCACTATCGTCGTTCCCGGGAAGTCCCGCGTTTGTTGGGCTGAAATACCGCGGGATGTAGAAGTGAACGCGCTCGGCGGATAGCGCGGGGCGGCCCGCCCAGTGGTACTGGTATACAGTTAGGAAGGATGGTTCGTTGCCGATGTAGGTTATGTTGCGGTCGTGGAGGTAGTTGAGACGTGAGACAAAGGCCTCAGGGCCGTTGTAGAGGTTTATGAGACTGGCCTGATCATGGGGGACGTAACTGTTTGGAGTTAGTTGCGATTCGGGTGGAGTTTGGTGGTTGGAGAATGAAAAGGAGGGGGGGTGTTACAAGCCGTATTCCCATAGACTACTTTCGAAAGTTTCTTGCCCTGTGTTTTGAAGGGAACAGACGCGGGAGCCGTCAGGATCAATGTCGGAGCACCATAGAGGGTCCTGCGTGTGCCATGTTCCGTTCGCGTATCTGTTTGCTCTACTGGTCAGACATCTCTTGAACGAGTATTCGGCATATAGAAGTGCAGTAAATGGGAACTAAGAGCGAAAACGTCACGTACCTCCCCTGAAAGAAGCCCTTAAACCCTGTGTCTGTCCCATCAAACAAAAAACTTGTTTGATCCTTGTAGAATAAATTCTTCCAATTCCCACTCCTCTCCAGATATTTCTCTTTATCCGCCGTCTTTCCGAGCCCATCCGCCATTTGCGCAATGCAAAAGTCGTTGTACGCATACTCCAACGTCCTCGACACGCTCCTCGTCACCGTGCCAAAACCTTTGTAATCGAAATCCTCAGTAGGTATATACCCCAAGCTCTTCCAACTATCCAGCCCACCCCTGCCTTCTACCGACCAGAGGAACGGCTCCACTTCCGCGTCCTTGACAACAGCTTCATATCCCTTGTCCCAGTCGATCCCGCCCTTTAGGCCTTTGACGTATGCATCGGCGAGCACCACATCGGCATTAGATCCACCTTGCGTGTATCCTTTACAGGTACTCATTCGACAGTCAGGCAGCCAGCCTTCGTATTCGTAGGTATCGATTAGACTTCGGATCATGTCTTGCAACGCGAGGGGATCAAGAATCGTAAGGAACGGCAGTTGGGAGCGGAAACTATCCCATAGACAGTAAAACGAGTCGAAATATGGCTCCGAACTCGTCCACTTGGGATTCTCGCCAGTGTAATTTTGCGGGTTCACCATAGTCCGGTAGATTCCAGAGTAAAAGTTGGTTACAAGGGATGCATCAACACCCGTTGCATCGATCGTAATGGGCGAGAGCTTAGTACGCCATGCCTCTTCTGCCACTTTCTGCGTACCCGCGAAGTCGAAGGCCGGGATTTCGTTTTCGGCGCTCACGCACGCCTGTTCCGCGCTGATGAGACTAATGCCCATACGCGCGAGGATTCCGTCGCTCGGATTCGACGTAAACCGTACGAAGCCACCACCAGGTAACGGACCTCCACCGTTGATACCCTTATTTATCTTCATGCTCTTCACGCTCGCGTCTGCGCGCGAGTTCACCCATATTCCATTATCACGCACTCCACCCGCCGAGGAAAAATCAGCGCAGAAATAGCCAACCCACGTCCCCACGCCAAAACTCGGGTTAAACCTAGCGGAACCTTTCATCCGACCCGTTTCGCCATCAATCTCAATCGTCGCGTTATCCTGTCGCGAATTCGAGAGATCGGTGAGGTCAAGGAGGATCAGCGGACTCGTTCCATTACTTCCTCCCGTAGGAAACTTGAAGCGGAATAACGAAGTGTGCGCGCTTGTTGTCATTTCTGCTTCGATTCCGTTTTCGAGTGCGAGGGAAAAGTAGCCTGGGGTCGCTTTTACGCTTTCTTCTTTGTAGTGCAATGCGCGACGAACCTTGGGGAATACGCAGCGATTCACGTCGTCGCCGGCACAGGGGAGCGAAGGGAAGAAGGGGAAGGTGCCGAGGGAAGGAGATCCGCCGGTTCCGGAATCGTGCATGCTGCTGAAGCCCGTTACGCGGCCTCCTTCGGTGGTGAAGCCGCCTTGGTTGCTGCCAGAATCGACATCGGCGACGGCTTTAGCCACTGTGGAGTTGAGAGGAAGGTTAGTCAAGTTGGGGTGAGAAGGAGAGCGTAATGATAATGAGAACAATGGGCGTCGAGGTAGCAAGATGCGGTGTTAGCGATTTGGATAGACGTACTGCCATAGGGAAGGGTTGCGCCGGCAAAGACGTTGCCTATTCATTTTGATGGTTATTTTTGATACTCAGTGAGTCTATTTCTATTCGGAGGGGTTTCATTACCTCCGTTCGCGCTTCCAATCAGCTGATTCACATATTTCAAATTATCAGTCGTATTTTGCGCTTTCACTGCGGCGGTTGCGACCAGGAACCAGTAGATTGTATCGCGAAATCTCGAAAACGTCAATGGTTGTAGTGACGCCATGACCGTTCCTCGTGTCGATCACGTTTACCCTTCGCCAAAAAGTGGACGAAAGCCTGGAAAGGAATAAAACGAGCCAACTCTATCGCCGCGGGCGACATCATTTTAACTGGGCCAGGGACATACTTATGTACATACTCGCATACTACTAACCTTACCGCATATCCAATTTCACCCAGTGCAATATGACGGGTACCTGGGAGGAAGGTGGCATGTCCCAACGGTCATCGGAGAATACATGGGAGTTTATCTTGCCAGGGAGTCGGGAGTGTGTCCAATCAGGAGACAGAGATCTTTGCACTACCTTCCTTAGGGAGCCTGTGGACTTGTCTCATTTCACTGGTACTCAGTTGCTATCGATATTAAGGTCCTCGTGTTCCCATTGGATGTGCATCATGTACTTGTGGGTAGGTACAGGAGGTTGATCCCGTGTGGGTGATCAGGTGGGCGATTGTGCGCGTGGATGGAAGGGCCTTATCTCGGTTAGGGCAATGAAAATCTGCTCAACTTGTGTCGCTATTACATGTCAAGTAGCAGGAATATAGATACTTTTTACCTAGAACGTTTTGTACATTGTTCAGTTAACGACTCCCTCAATTTCCTGGACGTCAGACCAAGCTTTATGGAGAGCGAACACCTGGTTCAGTTCAGAGTGGGGAGTCTGACGGGAATGCGGGGTTGCTCATATCGATTATCAGGCGTTCAGGGGTACCTTTCCCAAATAGGCAAGTGGTACTGGTTTTGCTGATCGTTTTCAACAAGTTGTGATGGGATTTATGGATAAGCATTTGCAGTATCGAACATGTGAACTGCGATATCGACGCGACCATGCAAGGGGTGAGGTCGAGTATAATAAAAGATGGGCAAATCTCAGAGAACTCCAGTACTTTCACAACCTGCTTATCTCAGCTTCCATTACTTATTGGAACACCACAAAAAATGGGAACACAATCATAGAAAATCATATTGAGTCATGATTGAGAGAGCCAAGATGATGTAAAAAAAATATGCCGTTTAACACGTGCGATGGCCTTTTCCTCTCCATCACCTACAAAACGAGGCCACCCTTCTGCCCAAACTCGCAAGGCCTCATCGATATCAATATACGAGTACTGCAGATCATAGAATTGTACAGGAAGCGAAGACATGGTCATCGGTACCGTCTCATCAGCCGCAGCGGTGCGGATCACTTTCTCGAGGCGACGCGCGTACGGCCAGCGAAGCGCGCTCGTTTTCAGAGCGTAAACTAGAATGTGAAGAGGTGCCGGGATCGGGGCGCCAGAGAGATTCGCGTGGACTGAGGTTTGTTAGAGATGAATTTGTTGAATTTGGTGAAGAGGGAGAGAAAGCATATTTTTACCGAGGAAGAACCTAGATGCAACAAAAATGCTGGGGATGATCATGGGACTTAGATTGGAGAGGTGAACGTCGCTCATTTTCCGCAGTGTTGTGGCTATGGAATTGCATGCATCGAGACAGCGTTGGATGGCGTGATACCAAGGCCCTTGGGTTTGTTGAAGTTCGCGCGGGGGTATGGCGAGACGTTGGTAGAGGGCGATAGTTGCTCTGTATTTTTCATCATCGTCAGACAACAATGATGAGGAGAATGAGGTGGTTCCACTGACAGATCTAAAGCGCAATGAGTAAGAACCATATTCGGATCGTACGCATCAGAATTCTCCGCGTTGATTCGTTCTTGGGCGAGGATGAATCGAGCGCGCCATGCTACGAGATTGTCGTCGATATCCTGACATTCGTTTTGACATCTTGCGCGCTCAGCAGCAGACTGCATGTCGAAAGATTGTTGTAAGAACCGATGGACGTGGAATACCTCGCTTGTCACGAGCATCACATAGAGAGAGTATGCAGAAGATGTACCAAAGTCGCTCAATGACCAAGCGCCGAATACGGCTTCGGGGAAAGCCCAAATAGTATCGTTGCAGGGGAGCAGTCCTGACGCTTCGGGCTTGGATATGGTGATGTTCCAGGCACACCCTATCGTAGAGGAAGTATCAAGGACTAATGTGGGAGTTAACTACTGGTACTAAGATAACTTGAATGCAGAGCATGTAAGTACCTTCGATCATCCAGTACGCTCGGATCTTCTCCTCCCTGTTAACAAGAGATACCGGTAGGGGAAGCATCCGAGGAGGGATAGTCGATAGCTGATTGTAGTTGTCACAGTGATTCGCGACTAGATCTCTTAAGCCCAACTGTGTACCCATTCTAAATCGATGTCAGATATGTGCGCGCGACGAAAATAACTAGGGGCTTGCCTCTTTGCTAACGCAATCAAATTCCAAAACTCGGTCAGCATTCCCTTTCCATAGTCCCGCAGCGCAATAATGAGAACTGCCTGGAGAGATTGAAGCGAAAGGTGACTGATTGCTTGCATCACTACTTGACTCCGTAGATCGTGAGACCATATGTCCCGTTGCTCCTCCGTCAATGAGTCAGATTGGTAAGTGTTGATTATAGTAACGGCTACTATCGCTTTCAGGACTATGTAATGATCTGTATTGGATAATACCGGTGATGTCTGGAGCACTTCTAGTAAAGATGGCTGATGAAGGATAGGAAACCATGAGTGGTATTTTTCTATGCGATAGTTTAATATAGATATTCTTTCACGCGTGTAATAGTGACTCACCAAACCATCCCGTGCAAAGTTCTTCCAGAACTGCCGCTGAGAGAGGATTAAAGTCGGCTGTTAAATATGGCGCGTCTCCAGGACCTGCGTGTGCACTGTTTGGCGATGCATTCTGAGATGATTGGTCCGAGGGGCTCGAGTGTACGACATCATGGACCTCGATAGACCGCAAAAGCCCTAAAAATCATCATTACATGACCATAGATTGTAGCATCAATGCTTACCAGGTTGACAAGCCTTCAGTTGTTGCACCTCGTGTTCCAGTTTCCCTATCTCGGCGCTTAGTCCTCAAAGACAAACAGAGATATGGCGTACACCATACCTAGTCTTTCCTCTAACTTTGAAACATAGCCTGCTCTCAATCCGGGTTTTTCTTTCACGACATCTGCAAGGTTGAGTCGGATCAATTCGATTGAAAATTACGAGTCACGTGACGAGGATAGGATCACGCATTACGTCACTGCCCAGGTGGAGGATGTACATACTATATTGACAATTCACATCCGCCTTCGAACAGTTCAGACACTTGGGTAGTTTGCGGTTACACCGAATCTTGCGTTGTCGGCATAGCAAGCATCTTCTTTGGTTAGCGAATGACTTTAGTGACCTCTAATCGGAACCGCGTACATACACGACCTTACTCAACCGCCGTCCTTCCGAAGAGCCATTCGCATCAATCGTCGATCTAACAGTGGGGACCTGGCCAAAGATGTCTGAGGTTTCGCGGTCGGTCTCATGATCAGGCGTCATTGCGACACTGATGGTCGAGACGGGCAGTTGGGAAACGACCGTACAATCCGAGAGATAGCAGATATTTTTCCGAAGAAAATTTTAAGCGCTTCAACATGCCAATTTTGTGAAATGGATGTGGTTACTGCGAATGCTGGTGACGATGTAAGTCGCATGTTGAGGGTACATTGGTGTGGCTGGGTTTAGTGAGAGCTGCCCCACTCGGGTCATGTTCGCCCGATGACTACTTCTCTAGGTCTTACCCACCTATCTTGTGCAAAAACCCACGAGCATAGATTCGAATCACCATTTCATGGAAACAGTATTAAAAGATAACATTTCGATGAAACTATTTCAAGGTGGCGATAGTGGTCCCCACAATTGAAAATGCACCCGATTCCAACATACTCCAAAAATAGTTCGCAATGGCGGAGATGTGCTTGTTGAAAACTCAAGTGCTGCTTGTTACGACTGTGATCCATTCTGAACACAAAAAGTTTCTCTAGACCATTGCGACATAGATAACATGAATATTCTCGGTCTGGTTGGCTAATGTTTCAGGTTTTACTTCAGTACTATTTTTATTTATCTGTATTTCATTGGCATCTCTCCCTAGAAACCGATTTTTAGTATTTCAGTCTTGGAAAGCGCAATGAGTATCAGTCAACTAGTATACGCTACTACGACCTTGTATGACAGGTATAACATGGGGACAGCATCATGTATCACAGAATTTTTTATCGAACCATGGCGCCATCACATTTTATCGGGGTCGAGCCAATATATCCGAACATCATGAGTTCATGAGGGGCGATTGATGAATTTATCGCAACGAAAATCACGGAGACAATTGTCCATAACTCCTTATTATCATTCCGATTGAAATTGTGCTGGTCCTCGTAAATATTGATCAAGTTCACCTCCCCCATCATCTCAAGTATCAAAACTACATAAGGCGTTCTTAGCTGGGACATACACAGGCTACGATCGTCTACCATCTATCATCCAACTTCCGCCTAACTTCCGCATTCCACCAACCTGCACTGGGTTATCAATACCTAAGTGACTAGAAGCCTAGCAGTAGTTGATAACAGCCATAAACATGGCGCTGGGTCATGGTTTTGCTCATTAACTTATGTACTGACATAGAAAAGCCTTCTCTGCACCCTATCATGCGACAGGTTTCACTGCCGTCAAACCTCTGCCAGCAATCCTTTGCTAACAACCCACGAATGAAAACGAAGACACGGGAGATGCCCTACAATCCGAAATAAGAGACGTTAAAGCGTACGTTCTCTGTGTTCGTATAATCAATCTCACATTTCCCAAAAACCCACAGGGAAAACTCCCTCGCAGAAAACCTCGCAATAAAACTCGCAACACTCGACATCTTGAACCACCTGGACAGGTGGCCCCAATGAAGTCATTATCTAACTCTATATTTTATCTTCTCAAATGTATGTTGATGCCCTTCCCTGCCTTCCTTCAGTAAATACGTTTCATGCTAACAATGAGACTAGGTGCATATACTACGCACAAACCGTGCGCTGGATCGATGAGCGAGGCCTAAGGCGATCACGTATAGTGTTCAGAAAGATCGAATGTTGGTATGAGAATTGCCGTACGTCGCGTACCAACCCAGATAATTTCGAAGAGAGTACCAGTGTGAGGCAAAGCGATGACGACGAACAAGCGCCAGAAGAGAAGCCGGAAATTAGTTGGAGTTCTTGCATGAAGATTCGGTTGATTGAATGGCTCGCAAAGGGCCGGAAGGGATTGGACTAGATCTTTAAGAAAGAAACGGTCGAGTGATGTCGGATTGAAGCCATACGGTTTGTCGAAAAGAACAGTTTCACTCAAACTACTCGACGCTCTAAAGATTCGAGAGACCGATTTTGTTTTTCGATAAAAACTTGGGTTTGAAGATGTGGGCAGCAGCAATGATTGAGCAGTCCACAGCTAACCAACACATTGCTATGGGGCTACGGGCGCAGGTATTTGTTGACGAAAAATCAGATATTAATGATATAGACCAAAAGAAGATGATCCCGTGATAGTGTGTGGGGGTTATGAGGTAGCGCTCCCCTTTTTGTAACAAGCAATCTGGAGTTCGTGAGAATTAGAATCTTTTGTTTTCTGTAAGACTAGCACCGCACATTTCCTGCTATTTATGAAATATGAATTTGATCCTCACAGAGTATTGCTACCCTGGGTATCGACACAGATACGCCGGTACACTAGGTAACATCCTCGGCCAGGACGGGCACACTGGCGACTATTTTTCCTGCTATTTATATTTATCAATTATGACAGTGGGGTCGTTTCCCCTGCCAAACGATCTGAATAGTAGTATGCATGGCTTGATTGGTACGTGGGGGAATCGGATCTCAGTAGGTGTTCATTGCTGCACAGAATCTCATCATTGCATGGGGTCCAGACCAGTTTTGATGTGTACGAAAGACGACTATTGGATAGATATCAACGCGCCTCCCTGTGCTTCGCCTCCATAGATCGTAAAGATAATATCGATGCTGCATTGCTTCGGCCCCATCAACAGACATTACGCCTCTCGGAGTTCCCATGCATCTCGGAAGCGAATCATGTCACAGCACACTACGCCACAGATTATGGCCCATTCGTTTCCCGCGAATGCTTAACTGCTACTGAGCAGAATTGACGACTCACATTGCTGGCCTTATTGAAGGCAAACTGCATATGCGCCCGCTCGTGTAGATTTCTCGCGATGGCCATTATTGGCTGTTTACGGGCTCATCAACGACCTGCATGCCTCGAGAAAGCAGAATGATTGAGTGTAGGTGTGCACATACCCACGTCCTCCTCTGATGTGGCGCCGTGTTATGTGATGTCTGCACATAGATAACATTGGGCTGGGGCGCTGTCCTTCAGCCTTGCGACCTAACAGCTTTCACCATGGTCTCTTCGCTCACGATAGCACTACTACTTTTTATTCTCTCCATCATATCTGTAGCGCAACACAACCCATTGGCGAATTTTTGTCGCCTGTATGGACATCAAACAGCCGTGGTTGATCGGAACTTCTACATCGATGGGGGCATAGTGAACTGGTCCCCGCTGGATGCAAAAACTCCCAACGAAACAAGCATGTCAATCCACACCCCAGTCTTCAACACAAAGATCTGACTTTTGCAAAACCTAGGCACGTGGCTACGCAGTGGCAACTTTGACAACGTTACCAGAGACTTCCCTGAGCAGAAGCTGTTGGAGAAAAACGCTACGGTGCCTTCTCTCTCGGGAGGGACGCTGTGGGCCGACGAGGCCAACAAAATCATTTATCAATATGGCGGAGAATACAATAATGCTACTCCAGATCCGTTTAAATTGTGGTTCTACGATACACTATATAATACTTGGAATGTTTCAGACGCGAGCACCGCGCTTGTAAACAGAGCATCATGGGGTATGTCTTCTGCAATTTCAAAACCAAAGTTTCTAGGTGCCTGAAGCTGACTGAAATGCAGGAGCCGGTGCGATGGTGCAGGATAGGGCAGTGGGTTACTATTACGGGGGATACATGAGCAACACAACTGTTCCGGGGTACTCCTACAGACCGACGCCTTTGAGCAGCCTGGTGATTTACGACGTACTCAGCAATACCTTGAAGAACGAGTCAGTGAGTGATGACATTGGGAAACCCCGGGCCGAAGGTTCAATGATTTATATTCCCGTGGGAGATGCGGGGTTTCTTGTCTACTTTGGAGGCGTTGAATATACGAACAATACTCCCACCGCGGTAAGCGGCGCGGTAAGCGTTAACTCTTTATGCCGTTGGAGAAAAATTGCTAATAGACCAAAATCCTAGATGCCAATGAATGTATGCGATACGCTTTCGGGATAATGTTGTGTTGATCTAACTAATCGGGCTTAGAAAATCCTCCTGTACGATGTCGCGAATAATCACTGGTATAACCAGACAGCCACTGGCGACGAGATCCCTGGGAATAGGCGTAGATTCTGTGCCGGAGCCGTTTGGGCAGCGGATCGCTCCTCGTACAATATGTATGTGATTATTCTGAAGGTGGTCTTTGATTGACCCGTCGTCCAGTTATCTATACGGCGGTGCCGCAGTAGGCAAGGGGTCCGGCTATAACGATGTGTGGATTCTAAGCTTACCGTCCTTCACATGGATCAAGGTAAGTTCAAAAAGAAATTTGTGATAACGACGGTTTTAACGAGCTCAACTAGTTCTGGGAAGGCGAGGGAAACCCACACCACTCTATCTCGTGCACCGTCTTCAGTCAATCACAAATGATCATAACAGGCGGACAGTATCCTGAAGGTCATGATTGCGATGTGCCCCAGGCGTACGGTCAACATGGCTTGTACTTCGGAAAAAAGGGCAACGACATTTGGGCAAAGTTTGATCCCAAGGTAACAGGCTACACTGTACCACCAGAGATCGCCACAAAGATTGGAGGTAATGGTAAAGGCAGCGCCACGAAGTCGGAGCCCAGTCGCGGATGGGAGCATACAGACCTCAAGACTCAGTTCGGGCGCGCGTACTCGCCGGCTACCAGAACGCCGACACGTAACGTGGTTTTGACGTCACAGACAAGTGCGCCGCCGCCGCCGCCGCCTCCGCCTCCCAAAAAGAACAACAAAAAGGCTTTAATCGCAGGCGCGGTTGTTGGCACATGGGGCGGGATCGTCCTTATATCGGCTGTGGGAGTGTTTATCGTGATGATGAAGCGTCGTAGAAAGGGGAAGACTGAGTCCGCTTCGACGGCCGGTGACCATCATAAACCTGAACTGGACGCTGGTCAACAACTGACAATAACTAATACAAAGAATGGTGGTCTTTACTCTGCAGGGCCTTCTAATTACTCAATGCAATCGCCTGTCTCACCGACTTCACCATCTTGGTATCACAAGGTCAACGACGAACCTCAACGGAGGTCAGAACTGGCTGACACCCAGGCTACCTTTGAACTGCCCAGTACACAGTCGGTGGCTCCAGTTCATTTTCCGTCGGACCCTAGCGAGACTTCTAGGATTTGATGCGAAACGATCAACTAGTATAATAACATCAATCCGTCAACGAGAGGATAACAGTGGTGGGGGGAGAAGGTCGGTAGATTTTGAACGGCGGAAGTCAACAACTACTTACACACTCCTTGTTTTCACAATCTTCTCTTACGCGTTAAACGACTACACGACTCACGATCTACTTTGGCATATCTAAATGGCTTATCATCGCGTGTCAGTGTGTTTGTCCGCGGTATCGACATAGTAAGAAGGTTCATAGCAACGTCTTGGCTATTTACCTCGGTATAAATAATCAAATGTTTGTAGCTGCATATCAATATCATCTTAGGAGCTTTGTTTTACGCATTCTGATGAAAGACGAACTCCACTGCCTTGAATGCAATAAAATTGAACATCATAGCAGTGAAAACATTTGTCAGAAATGTACAGTAGTACATATATACATACATCTTTGTACACATGTATACACCAGTCACATGAACAAACAACCCACACACCCCCCCCATACTCAATTCCCTCAAACTATCGTTAGAGTTTATACCAATTCCGTTCGTCAACTACACAACCAGCCCCCGATAAAAATTCACAAAACAACCACTCTAACCACTCTAACCCTCCGCATACACGTACACAGCAATCCAATCCACTACCTACATACCCACCCCCACTCCCTCACCTCAATCCATCAAAAAACCAACCATCCCAATCCACCCAGACTCGGAGAAAAGAAATCGCCTAACTAACCTCCCGCCGCATTCCTTCAACACTGACAAACCGCTTTGAAATACAAACTATGTACCAGTGCCATACGCTTACGTCACCCACCCAGCCAACCCAACCAACAACTAACCACCAAAAAACAAATTCCTCTTTCGTATCGATCGAGCATGCATCTCGTTCTCGTGCGTTAATTAACTAACTTAACGCGTACCTATGATGAGACGATAAGAAAGGTGGGGCGAGCAGAGGATCTAGGTAGGGAAAGGGAGAAAGAGGGGAGCCGCGGAGGTCCGATTCACCGACCGACCGGACAAGGGTAGGTTGATGTCCAGCTGTGTACCTAGGATGAAGGATTCAGGAGCGGTGCTTTGCTTTTTCGTTTTTTTTTCTGTTGACAAGAAAAAAAGGTGTATAAAGCTGAATCTGCCTCAGCTGAATTTTTTTTTCTGGGTGTCGTGGTTTGGCAAGGGAAAGAAACAAAGAAGGGAATCCCTAGATGTTGAGAAGGATTACGCTACTACTAGTCCTACACTACTACTACGCGTCGATACTGATACTAGTCTACACTTCAACGACAGCAACGACGACGATAACGACAACAATCATGGCGACAACCAACATTTCCACGCGCATCCACGCCGCCGCGACGCGCGACGCCATTGACCTTTCCTCACTCCCGTTCCTGCAAGAAGCGCTCGACGATATATCGAGCCTCGCCACACGCAGGTCTGCCAGCGGTACATTCAAATGGGCCGATACAACACGGATAGACACGCACACACACCCTGTGCCCTCGTGGTTCCGCGCACTCCAGCCTTTGGCGGCAGGTCGTGCGACACCGTCCTGGGAACCGGTCGCGCATTTGGAGTTTATGTCTAGCCACGCCATTGCACATTCCGTGCTTTCGGTGTCGACGCCGCAAGCTACGGCCTTCCAAGGCGATAAGACGAAAACGCTGGCGCTTGCGCGGTTGCTGAATGAGTTTTGTGCAGAGGTGAGACGCGTGTGGCCTGAGAGGTTTAATTGGTTGGCTGTTACGACGTTGCCGTATGTTGAAGAGGCGGTTACCGAGGTGCGGTATGCGATTGAGGAGCTGGGGGCGGTAGGCGTCGTGGTGTTGACGAACCATGAGGGGTTTTACCCTGGAGAAGAGAGGTTTGATGCGCTTTGGGGGTGGTTGCAGGATCGGGCGGTGAAGGGTGGTGAAGAGGGGAGGGAGATTGTGTTTGTGCATCCTACGGATCCGGTGTTGAAGTTGGAGGATGGGCGGCTGATTGATTCGAAACCTTGTGAGTTTTGTGTTGTTTGTTTTTCTGGCTGGTTTTGGGCTGACTGAGGAGTGCTGCAGCGCCGCTGCGATCCGGCCTTGGGGAGTTTTACTTCGATACCGCCCGCGCGATATCCAGCATTACGGCCAATCGAACCATCTTCAAGTTTCCCAACATCCACTGGCGTATCTCGCACGGCGCAGGTGCTTTTCCCGACATCCAGGATCGCTTCCTGATGGGCTTCCCAGACGATGCTGAGGCAGCGAGAAAGGCGTACGCAGAGCGGTTTTGGTATGACAGTGCGGGGCCAGTGTATCCGCGACAAATCAAAGGCCTGTTAGCTCATGATATTCCAGTGTCGCAGATGGTGTTTGGTACGGTGAGTTTGATTTATTGACCGGGTGTGAGTAGAACAGGTGCTGACTCGATACTCAGGACTACCCATATGGAATCGGGTTCTGGGATGTGAATGCGAATATAGGGGGTCTGGCTGACGCGGATTTTCTGTCGGTAGAGGAGAAGAATGCGGTGTTTTACGAGAATGCGAAGCGGCTTTGGAAAGGCAAGATACCTAGTCTCGAGTAACCCTACTTCCAGGCTGCGACAGGTGTCCTCCTTTCCTTATTCACGAGATTAGAGAATCCATGTTGCAAAACTTTGCGTCCTGCGAGCTCGTTGGCCAAAATAAGCTTCTGTTCCAAACTCCAATCGTGTTCGTGATGGGTGAGAGCAAACAGCATTCCAGCGATAAAGGTGTCCCCGGCACCGATAGTATCTACAACCTGACTAAAAGAGCCATCGGCTGGTTTCCAAGCCGGAACTATCGCCCATTCATTACTGTTTTCGCGTTTTCTCACCGCTACGGCACCTTTTTCGCCCCATGTGCAGCACAAAATAGCCCTACACAAATCAGTCCCATGTCGCCAACCGCACAACCAAACTTACCCATGCATCATAGAACCAATCTGATTCTCAAGAAACAAGCGCGGATCTTCAAATCCTTGAGCCTGATATAATCTGATTAACTCCGGTGCTAAGTCATTACCATCTCGACTCACCTTAACCCAAATCCTGGAATAGAACACCAAATCCGCCATCTCCGCCACCTTTGCCATGCCGACCCTTTCGGGCTTCTCGCACTCCACACTGATCCTGAACCCGCGCGTTACATCCATGGACTTTAAGAGCTGCACGCCCTGTAACGTGGTCTCAGGCACCCTGCCTTCGAAATGAAACCATCCATGCATCGGGGCGTTCAGTCCACCCGCTTCCAAAAACAGCCCCATCACGCAGGAACCAAACTCTGAATGCTCCATTTCGCCCAAAGGGTTATGGCTGACAATTGTCCGACTCTGATTCTGCGCGTTTTGCAGGACATAGCTCGATGCTGCTTCACTCTGTTCTTCCCGGTACAAACATGCGTCGGTCCTCACGCCAGGGAGGGAGTCGCGAATAAATTTGGTTGCGGCGGAGTCTTTGTTGGGAAGAACGGTGAGGAGATGGAGATGCGTAACTAGTGGTGAGGTGGGGAGAAGCTGCGAAAGGACTTCGAGGGTGTTTGCACAGTTACCGCCGCGGCGGCGTGCGTGGGACGTGGCGCGTAGCTTTTCGTCTTCGACTGGGAACTTTGGGATGCTTTGGATGTGGGTTAGTGCGCGTCACGGTACAAGGATCGAGGAGTTTAGAACCTCAGGATCGTGTCGATATAGACGGCCCCTACGCAGACGATGTTGATCGCATGTGCCATTTCGAGTTTTCGCGGACTCAATCAAACAATTATGAGCTACAGAGTTAGCCAAAACAGTTGAATATGATGGGGTGTTCATCTGGAGAGTGTCGTATTGACATGAGCGTAGAAACATGACCCCGCGGATGCACGACACGATCTCGCGCGATCACGTGATCACAAAACCACTTACTCTTCCAAGGAAACCTTGGAGTGAACGGTAAAGACCGCTAAGGTTGTATTGCCAACCGCCAAAACAATAAACACAATTCTAGAACACCAGACGCAGGTATTATGTGTGCGTTGTTCGGAAAAACTTTCATTGGGATTTGGGAAAGAAATTTGCGATTCAGCGTTGCTCGTTTTCGTGCACTCCAGCAGCGTGCTGTGAAAGAAACCGATGATGTTGCTACATATTGTCGATCAAATTCGTTGTTATCCCAGAGTCGAGCATTGCGATGTGACTGTATCATTTTTTTAGGATATGAGAATTGTCAAACAATATCTGTTGTTCCCATCTGTGGGCGTAAAATTCGGATCCACGCGGCGGGTATCTGCGAGCATCATTGATGGCTTTCTCGGCTCTCTCCAAACGAACTCTTGGTACACAATTGATTTTCCATTGCTGACGACGTGAATATAAACTTGGTAAGCCGGTTGGCAGTCTCCAATCAAGATGTTGCGAGTTTCTGTCGCGTGACGAGAGCGTGACATCATCAGGAACCAATGCCACGCACAAGTGGGGCTCAGCACCTTCACTAGGCTCCCACCTCAACGTCTATACATACCTCCTCATCCCCTCCGCTCTCCCCACAGCCCCAATCCTACACTTCAATTCACTCTTCGCAGATCAAATAAACTGTCATCATGTTCCAGCTCGCCCTCGCTGCTCTCCTCCAGCTCTCGCTGGCCCTGTTCGCAGAGGCTGCGCCCATCACCACCCAGTCAGCCAACTGGCAGGGCCCTACCGGCGGTGGCATTCTTGGATTCATCGTTCTTGTGCTAGACATTATCGCATGGGGTATGTTCCTCGCAGCGTTTTTCGAAGAAACTACGTCAATCTAACAAATGGTAGTCGAAATCTTCAAATCCAACCGCTCGCCCGGAGCCAAGCTCCTCTGGGCTTTGGTCGTCTTCCTGTTCCCCGTCGTCGGCATGATCATCTACTACCTCTTCTCCAACAGGGCTAGTCATAACAACAGCGACTACGAGGCCATCCCTTCCTAAGCGGGCTGCGCGAATGGATTGCCAAGCGAGGAAGTTCCCCACCTGAGAAGTGGTCAAAATGGACACGAGCCGGTGTAATACGGAACCGTGGTGTCGTGATCCTAAGGCATAGTAAATGCGAATATGGGGAGATTGATGGCCTGGCAGATACGATGGAAACGAGATAACGGCTGCCGTGCAGACGTTGCGATGGCTTCTCATCACACTATTTCAATGCATTATGATTTTCATGGACTCTCGCATTCTCGCATTTTTCCAATTCCGCAATTTCAATTTCGCATCCTATCGCCTGTGCATAACGTTTACTTCATGACAAACATCTGATTCGGAGATCTACGCTATGGGGACTCATTGTCTAGACGCTCAGCCCCAGCCATGGGCGTGTCCGTGCATGCCTCAGCACAGCCGAGCTGAGTCGTTTCAAGCTTTTCGACCCCAGCAACCCAGTGCTTCTTCTGGAACTCCACTCCATGAAGTCCGCGCACGCTAGCCAGTGAGATTGCGATCCTTTGGCCACGCTGTTTTACTGATGATGCGCTTATATGATTTCACGTCCATTTGGGAACGGACACCATGTGCCAGACACGCCCTGTGAACTTCAAGGACAGACATGCTGAAACCCCAAATATGGAGTCGCACAGCGCTGCCCTGAACACACTTAGGCGCCAATGAAGCGTCGGCCATTCACCGCTTAGCACTGTAAGGGGGCGTTGATAACTGTCGTATTTCTCTAATGATTTCCTGTTTGCTGTACTACACGAGGTTGTGGCCCCCAATAATCAATCAGATACCCCGGCCCCGGCCCTACCTGTCGTGCCAGTACTCTGTGCCGCCTGCGCCAGCAACTTGACAGCTGAGATTAACCGATTCCAAAACGAGAACCCCCAGATTGTATATTTAATCTCCTAGCCTCTCACCACAAATCTTGAATTCACCATCCACTCAACTTTTACTCACCACCGGTTACACACTCCTCCAAACTCCACTCCAGACCGCAATCATGCCTGCTCTCTCGCAACCCGCATTGCTTCGTCGCGTCGCCGAGGACCCATAGTACGTGGTTCCTGACCCTCTTCTATTCTCCTTTAGCTAACCACCCCGCAGTGCCATCGCCTACGAAGCCATGGCCCTCGTCGCCCGCAAAACCAAGGCTAAGACGGGCGGCAAGAAAAAGAAGGGAATCAGCGGCGGAGCCATCGCCGGTATCATCATCGCCGTCATCGTCATTATCATCATTGTCCTCCTCGTCCTCTGGTTCAAGAAAAGGCAGAACAAGAAGAAGATCAGCGGCGGCCACTAAATCAATCGTATGATTTGATGCCTTTCGACAACCGCAGGTCCTTCCACCGCGATTTTTACGGGAGCAAACATGAGGCGCACACTGTTTTGAGGCTTTTTGTCACGCGTACTTTGGAATAGGATATACCCCTCCCGACCTTTGTTCTTGTTCTGGGGTTTACTTCTCTTCTATGGGAATCACCAATGTCTTTATATTACCGGGGTTTTTCGAGCGCGTGTTTGGGATGGGAATCAACTTTTCTGTGGAATTATGACTTAGAAATTAATGGAATTTTGGGCAAACCCTAGAGAGAATCTGTCACATTTGTTGTTGGTGTTGCATTCCCCACGCTTTGTGCTACCATCAATCCCCTGGGTGACATGCTCCCATACGCGAGACTGCATATTCACTTCTCCAAATGTCAGAGATACCGTTTCAGTGTTATCCTCCCCCCTCCCTCTCCTTTGCCCATTCACATTCGCTTAATTCCTAAAATAAAAATAAAAAAAAACCCCCCCTTTCCCCCCCCCCCCCCCGGCCCGCTAAATCACAATCACCATTCACCGTTCACCGCCCACACGCACCCGTCGCGCGAGAAATCAGGCATCACCCACCCAAACCCAGCCAAAATCCTCACAATCACAAAAATAAATATTGTGCCTTAGGAAACCTACCTACCTAGACACCCACCCTCGTTCCCATTCCCAATCCCAATCCTGTTCACCGGATTTCTTATACATATAGTCTGACTATTCCGTATCCCGTTAGAACAACCGAACCGCCTACCTCCCTAGCCGGAGTTAGATCAGATATACGAACGACGAATGCACAGCTGAGTTTTGGTCGCGTGCGGGGGTTTCTTTTTTTAAAAGGTGGGGAGGGGGGTAGGGCGAATGAGGAAAAAAGGGGAGAGGGAAAATGTGGTGTGGGGTTATAAATAGTAGCTAGTTGGGGTTTTGGGGATGGAGTACTGTGGGTTGGGTTTGGAGGTGTTCGCATGGAGGTAGGTGGTGGGGTGAGAGATTGTCTACCTAGTCAATGTTGTGTGTTGTTTACGATAGATGGGTACCTAGGTATTGATGTTGATGATGAGTTGTGCAGGGGTATAGAAAGGGAAGTAGGTAGGTAGGTAATGTAGGTCGGTGATTATTAATTGCACGTGGTTAACTAGGTTGCATAACTCAAATGTCTACACCTTCATACTAGGATTTCAGCTTGGGCTGAGTTTTTAGAACAGCTAGTGCACGTCTGCGATGGTTTGAACGTGCGGAGTAATGGACGGCGTAGTTAGTTGACTAACCTCTCGTGAACAGGCCGTTATAACTGCGGTGCGATGCGATGCGATGCGATACGATGCGACGGTGCAATCCTATGCGATGCTATTCATTTTTAGGGAAGTTGATAAATAATAAAGTCAGGAGATGGCGTTTTCAGGATCATTTTCAGGCGGCCTATAGATGGTAGGTACGCATGATGTAGTTATATTAAGTAAGGGTGCGGCGTAGTTTGATGGTTTCTTAGAGAGGTGATATATTTGAGTTTTTTGATGCGTGCTTAGTAGGGTGTGTGGGTTGTAAGACGCACGGAATATGTAGAGGCGTGGTTTGAGGGTGAGGGAGGTCATGTATGCTTTGCTTAAAATCGCGTTGTCCAGGTGCTTTAGGCCACTTATCTAGGCCTCCATTGAGGAATCGTACCCCCGTAGAACTGGCATGAGGACTAAGGATAGGTAGATATGATGTTTCTTATCGCTGACCATTTTCAAACTCTCTATGGTGTGCATTCTTTTTTCAATATCATCGCCTTATTTTATCAATCTTCTGATTTTGTTGATGTTTGTAGGCAAGGAAGAACCTTGGATAAATCAGGAATTTACTACTTTCCTTTATCCGCATACAATAACAACGTCAGCTGGTATGTAAGATCTCATGTGGGGATGGACGTGCGAGCGGCGAAGTTCGTTGATGAGTAAGATCGAAGTAGCTGCGTTATGTAGGGAGTACCTAGTAAGACGGAGGGATATTTTGCCTACCTGGGTAAGTTGATGGCGCCACTACGTGAAGGGGAAATGATGACATAAGGCCTGGCGAAATTGTTCGTTTTCATTGTTGGAGGATTATTGTGCGGCGTGGTTTATTATTTCGTTGGGGATGAGGTCTATCAGAAATGGGGTAAGGATCGTAGAGTCTGCCTTGTAGGTTGCGTGATTGATTTTGAGGGGGGTTTTTGCTTAGTTAGGGATAGGAGTGTCCTGGGTTACAACATGTGTCTCGAGGATTGGGGTCTCGTATGGCCTCCTTTCTATTCAATTCCGCTCTTCTCACTGGTGGTACACTGGCTAGGGAATACGGCTTCAGCCTAAAAGCAGGCTGCAATGGTCGATAATCCTTCTTCTTCGCAGTGGCGTTAGTCGATGCTATCACAATGGGTTACTGTAACATATTATCAGTCAAACCGGCTTGAATACATGCTATATCACGTTGTAAATCTTTTGACCGCTGCTTTGCTAGTGTAAAGATAGCCGTACGTACCCAAGGGGATAAGGAGTGCAACCTTACAGTTATAACAACTTAATATCAAGCGGCCGACGTTCTTGAATTTCGTGCGTGTCCTCAAGCCACCTTCAGTCAAAAGCTCTTTTGGTACAGCAATCTGTCGACAGCAACCGATAGGCCAGAGAGAGTCCCATAAGAGATAACATTCCGCACTCACAGCCTGGTTGCGCTAGAGATGAAATTTCCAATCAGTGATGGTGAGCGCTGTGCTTCTGAATGCCCTGTACCTCGTACGATTTCCCTGAGGATGAACAGAGTTGGTTGAAGGCCGTGGTTGAGCACTTCAAATGTTGGCATCTCTAGTTCTTGAAAACTGGCCGCCTGCGGTGTCCGAGCGCACAGCGTGCCATGCTCGACTGACAGTGACTGCGCTGGTCATTCATGAACCTGATCATGCTTTAGGAAAACGTAGGTACTTCCACGCGCACATTCAGAGCTTTGGCAAACATGATCAGCTGTAGCGTCCGAGAATGGCCGCAACGCTGGGTCTTGCCAGCTCCATACCAAAAAGCCTGTGCCCTCGTGAAGGATTCACATCTAGGCATTGAAGATATGCCAACCAATCAAAGTCACACATTTCGATGCAACTGGAATTCGAAATTGACAATTCTAACCAATTGTACTTCCCAGAAGCGACCGAACATCTTATGATGTTGTCACTTAAACCTACATAAACGCAGTACCGCAAACCCGCGCTCCTGTAACGAAATCAGTATAGAAGATCGGACTAATACGTTCACCCCAGGCCAAATGTCATCTCGAAGCTTTCCGATGTTTGAAAACTCGTGAGTTGGCAAACATCCGAGTCTCCCGCGATACCAGCCCGTGTTAGTGCGTAGGATCTAGCTCGCCACTCCTCCAGGGTTCTGCCCGTGTTCCTGTCTTGCTTCTAGCTCACGCCGTTGAGTAGAATCCAGCTCCGGTTTCCCATCATTGCCCATGCCCAATTGGCCCGCACACTCGAGGGAAAGACTCTACATTTGACTTTGCTTTGCTTTCCGATACAATGGGCTATTGTGCCCTCTTACTCTTGTACTTCCGCCACCGGATAATTCTAACCACAGCGGCAATGGCCAAAATGGAACCACGAACAGGTCCTGTAATCCACAGCTTACTATCACTTCCATTCTTCCTGTGACCCTGATTCGGCGTCATGATTGGGGCGTGGCCGTGGTGTTTGGGGATCATTTTCGTGTGGCGAAGGTGAATCCTTTTTGACCTGTTACGGGAGTTTCCACGCCGGTTTAAGGTAATAGTTCTCATATAAGTTGACCAAGCCGCCATCAAACACTGCAGCGACACAATGGGAATACGACTTGTGCCGGTGTCTTTCATATCATTTTTGGGATAGCAATAAAATGTGAAGCCGAGTCCATCGTGCACTGTCACTTTCCCCTTGTTCGTACACTTCTCAAGAAAGTTTTCTTCATCGCAATTGATAGGTGTAACCAGTCACGATGTAAACACTGGTCTGGATCTCAGGTAACGTCCTTGGCTAGGGACGTGCACACAGGTAATTATTGGTCACACGAAGAGATATGTACACTATCATGAAACTGGCGAAATACAACGTGACGCTCTTAAAAATGCGAGCACCGGAGCTTCGTGAATGCAGGAGGTGTGATGTGCTGGGGCGCAGCTGTATTTCTTGTGCGACTTGAAAATCACAGTAGCCAACGGGTCGGCCCGCAAAAGAGCCATTTTATCCTTCGCCGTCGTTGCGGTACGTCTGCTTCGCCCTCTTACTGCGCCATGTTCAAAGCAAGGAAGCATAGGCATTCCTACGACAAGCTGATAGGTAGCACTGAGATCAGATGTATCACATTGATAATTGGCCGATCTACAGACATGTATGAAACAACATATAAATATTCAAAGGAAGGCAGTAAATAGTTGGCGGGAAATAAAAAGGTAAGCAAGTGAGTGTTTAATGAGATAGGGAGCGATTGTTGAATGACTGACTGGAAGGAAACAAGGAAACAAGGAAGGAAAGAAACCACCCCAAGCGAATAGCCCCCTTAAGCTGATATCCCCTACAACAGTGACTTCAGCTATAACGTACCTATATCTCGGGTACAAAGTTAGTTAAATGTAACTAGGGTGGTTACAGTAAATCATCAGTGTTTCAATAAACCACACTACGTGGTGTCTCGATAACAAACGACTCTGCACCTAGAAATTAACTCACATGATCTGACTGCAGTGCACGTTTCTTCGACCATTGCAATGACCTCATTCAAAACTGGGACACCGGCGTAGTGGTACGACTGTTTAGTTCCTCTGGGAAAACGTCAGTGCTGAATTCTTCCTGTACGGCGAGACTTACGTTTCACAAACGTATATCTGACGTTATCGCGCTCCGCTGTATGGCCGGGACCGTTCAAGGCAAGGTTTTTAAGCTCTCTTTTGAGGCCGGGCATTCCCAAGTTGACTGTCTTTTCACCGACTCTTGAATATGCCCAAAGGGCCATAGTCGGAATCTGAAGGATCTTTTGTGGATCCGTGTAGACGATGGTATTTCTGTCGTTTCCCTGGTACTCAGCGGAGTCTAATATGGCAACAACATCTTGGCACTGTTCGATGTCCGACATGTTGACAGGTTGTATAGACGAAGCAGGAGAATCTTGTGCTGAAAGGGAAGCTGGAAAATGCGAAAGGGAGATGCTGGAAAACGCGAAAGAGAGGTGTTGGAGAATGCGAAAGAAAGAATGCTAGAGTTTCTCGAACAGTCTCGCGACAACCGGCTGGATTTATAGTCACGGAGCCACCGTGTCTGTGATTACATCAAGTGCCACCATACTTTGTGACGATCAATTTACTTGTTATTAAGCGCCGAAGTATTTCTGAAGATGAGCTACGCCGCAATCCTCCTAAGGGAGCTTCAAATGCAGCCCTATCAAGCGTCGGTTTACATGATTTCACGAAACTGTATCAATGAAGGGTGTGTGTATGTGCCGCCCCCTTGTCTCAATCAGCGTTCCTCCATATACTTACGTGGGGTCTGTTATGATGGTCTCTTAGGTGACAGAATTAGCTGGACGTAGATGAACTCGCCACTATAGTAAGACCGGAGATACCTTGCAGGGGAATAGAATAATGATTGTTTGGCTAATAAACATTTAGAGATACTAAACCCCTTGTCGCTACAGTGCCTCATCTACCAACAGCTAGGACCAAACCAACTCAGCGCTTCCAGTTTAAAACCGAAATATGCGCAATAGGGGTACCCATAAGGGGGTAAAAACTGGGTATAGTCTCTGATTCTATTTTGGTCTCTTTGTGGCATTGATTGGTTATGGGTGCCCCTACTGCACGGTGCACACAGCTTAGGGCTGTAGACTGTAAGCCCAGTTTATTTTGTCGACTTGGAGAACGGGTGAAATCCGTGCTGGGCTCGTAGTCGGATTGGTTAGAAGATTGGAGGGGCCAGATGCTCGTCTCCCGTGAGCCCCTTCTCCTTCAGAAGGGCGGCTCGGTCATCCAGGAATGCTTGATACGGGGCCTTCGGAACGGTCTTCTCATCGTTCTCCCATACGTTGTATTCGACTTGTTCCCAGACTTGCAGTTGCCGGGAGAGATTGGCACTGGGTTTGATTTTCTGTTTTGTCTGAACAAATGCTAGGGCATCCTCCCGCTTCACCCCGTACTTCCGCATGAGATAGGCGACGATGACGGTGGGAGAGCGTGAGATGCCCAAATCGCAGTGGATGAGAATGGCCTCGGACGGGTGGTCATTCGGCTCCACACTTGCTTCTGCGGCATGTTGGGTCGGTAAGCTGGTCGATGATTGTAGCGCCGGTGCAGCCATCTGGTCAATAAAGTCGCAGATCTCACTCATACGGACGAGAAGGTCCTGTGTTGATGAATCTACACACTGAACCCAGAGGTGTCGAGACTCGGGAACGCCCGCCCGCCGTGTTGGCCCATTCCACCATGCCCACCGGGCATCGGTGAGTGAAACGATAGCGTTGATACGATTCTCTCGAAGCATCTCTTCGTGGTGGGAAGCTTCGACGTTTCCAAGGACGAGACCCGGGACAATCTCCCTCATCCGAGCAGCATAAGCCTTTTTCCACTTCTTGTTCCTCTCCTCTCGTCTTTCAGCCTCTGTATTAGTCTCTCCTCCTCTCTCCTTCTCTTGCTCGTCTCTTTCGCCTGTTCCTTCAGCATTTTCTCCTTTTCCTTGAGCATTTTCTCCCTCCCCAAGGCTCTTGTTCTCCATGCTAGCGGGAATGCTGAGTGACGTGTGGGATTGTATCTTGTCGACTTGATAACAAAGACGCTCTGGGCTGCTTCTAGTGCGTATTTTAAAGATGAAAAGGGGGGGTAAAAGACCTATCGCCGTCGCTTTAAGATGTGCGTTGTCGTGGTACGGGTAGTTGGGTAGCCACTGGCTATCTATGTACATAAAAGGAAGCGAGTGCACGTGCCAGGGCTCGCTTACGTTTTTGCTGCGCCCCAGCGTTACCAAGTGTTACATGTACCCCCTACTTGTGTCGATACCCAGGATAGCAATACTCTGTGAGGATCCAATTCAATTTCAATTTCATGCTGCGCCCTAAATTCACTGCAGGTCGCCTGATGCTGCACTATTCAATATTCTAAGCACCGCGATGTTCTTACGTTAAAGTAACGTTTAGATAGCGGGGTATTCTTTACAGCAGGCCGATGCGTTACGAAGCGCCTAGGTTGCTGCGCCGCATAGACAGATGAGTGCTTTTCTCCTCCCATACCTTCTCCTCCCATACCTTCTCCTCCCATACCTTCTCCTCCCATACCTTCTCCTCACACACTCACATACTCACATACACCATAACGCCTTCTATCCAATATGGCAGAAATTCGCAAATTCGGCGATCAACACATTCTCAAATCGCTCAAAGAAATAGACGAGAATACCTGGCTAATCGGAAATCTCGTCTTGCAACGACTCCCTCATTCTTCGACCAAGTTCGCAACCTGGAAAGATGACGATGGCGCCAGTTTCTTGTTAACAGTGGCTCCCAAACCCTTGCCGGCAGCAACCACCGATATCAAGAGCCCGCATATCACTCTCATCCATGAAGCTGGCGATGCCTCGGCTGTTTGGAGTATTGGGAATAACGCTGTTTGTAAAGCTCGATATACTATAGCTGGCATCACACCTGAATCAACTACTCTCCGATACGTTCAAGAGCGAAACTCCAGCTTCGGGACACCCGAAGTTCTATTCCATGCGTATGACGACGACCGCAACTTTCTATTCCTTCGGAAAGTGCCTGGGACAACCTTGTTCAAGATGTGGCCCAGTTTGACTGATGGCGGGCGGCAAAAATACATTGACGAAATTGTTCGTATGATTAGAGAGATGGAGCAGTGGAAAGGGCCGCTTGGTGGTGTTGATGGTCAAGGAATTCTGGAAAACTGGATCTTGGGGCCCAGATCAAAGACAGATTACACGCCGCAAAACCTACGAGCAAACTGTGAAGAAATTGGAATGGAATGCTCTGGTTGCGTCTTCATTCATGCCGACCTGGCGCCAACAAACATTCTAGTTGACGGCAACTCTGAGTCAGGACGCCTGAATCTTGTGGACTTTGAACTGGCTGGGTTTTTCCCCAAGTCTTGGATCAGGACGAAATTCAAGTGTTCATGGGCATTTGATCTCGATGAATCAACCAACACAGATCCGAAGTTGTTTCGCACGATGATGGACCGAGCACTTGAGGGTTACGGATATGACGATTTTACTGAGGCTTGGCGCGAGCGGCGAAAGCAGGCCAATAAGAACTGAAGAATACGGCGGGTCACAGTATGCACAAGTGGGTATGGTTCAGAGAGCGGCTTGCGCGATTGAGTTATATTTCCTAGCTAGTAACGACTGTTGGAAGTTGGCTTCCATCCCGTTGACTGTTGACACGGCGGAATAGTGTGTCAGCAGTCAATGGGATGGAAGCCAACTTTCAACCTTCGTTACTAGCTGGGAAATATGTCACTTACTATTCCGCCTAAGTGACCATCTTCTGCGTAGGAGTTTATATGAGAAGATTCGATTTGCCAAGATGTTGCGGCTCAAAGGACGAGGAACAGGGCTTGCTGTGGTTCATAAGCTATCAATTGATAAAGGAAAGTAGAGAGGACGAGCTGACAGGATTGAAACAGTTGCGAGAGTTATCGTTTGTTTTTGCCACAATGGCCGCAGTATTGGATATATGTCTGGTTGTTGTACCCACAGTAGTAGTTCCAAGAGTTGTCGAAGTTGATGGAGACTTCGACCGCCATGATTGTTGATTTATTGAGTTCTTTGCTTAAAATACAGGAGAATAGGCATGTTGTTGAATGAGTGATGTTGTGGTTGAATGGATAACAACATTACCCATTCTCCTGTATTTTGAAGCAAAGGTCTGTAGAAAGACGTAGGGCAGTAGCTTTTATATACAATTTAGCAGTCGGCGAGGCCGATATTCTGAGTTTCTGCTATTGAAGTTTATAGGCTATGAAGCCTCAGTTTTTAACGCCCAATATCACGAGGATGGTCTGCGCCGCACAGCTTACTGCCTACTATCACAAAGAATGGATTGTGTCGTATGGCTTTGCGTCAATCATCGCTAAGGATGTGCTGTGCTGTCAGGCTTTGTGGCCCATCGGCAGGAGGATGGACTGTGCTGTAATTCTTTCTGTAGGGGATTGGCCAGTCTGCCCTACCTTGGTTTGAGGTTTTAAGGTTCGAGACTCGCGAACCTATCGCTACTACGCGCATTGTTTTCATGAAGCAAGCTATGAAAAAACAAAGCCTGCAAGCTGGATGGAACGGGGACCTATTCATATTGGAACTTTCCTGCCTGACTTCTGATTTCCCACTCACACGCCATAGCATGTATCCTTTTGCCTTTTTGGTGAACTTTCCATCCCTGCCTAACCCCCAACAATGCTCTCGCCGAGCGGGTTGAGCTAGTATTTGGCTTCCGGATCAGTTCGTTCAAAGACACGGTACACAGCTTACCTTGACGAAGTACTGCAAACTAAGCATAGAATTATTTTTAGCTTAACTCACAGGACACTGAGGATAGAAAGAAGAGGCATAGAAGGTAAGGAAGTTGAAAACATACGGCCTGCAATTAAGTAACGTTATGTGAGCCTGGGCAGTGGAAGCAGGTAAAGTGAATGAATAAGAGCGTGGAATTGAGTTGAAGGTCTCTTCAAGATATGTTAATCTCTAAAATCAGTTTTTTGTGGGTGTATATAAGTGAGTAGAGAGCCAAGAGTTATGTGATCTCCGGCTTACACGTTATAATAAAGCTGAGCATCCACCCTTCTCTCTTTAAAGCTCCTCCGGGTTTTCAACCGGTTTTTACAGCTTGTAGAATTGAGTTTTCTTGGAAGATGGGATTGGCAGTGTGAAAGTGCTCACAAATAATGTCCGAGATAAATTGATTGCATTCGACGTTATTTATATCTAAACAGAGTTGTCAAGAAGAAGTTCAATCAAGCGAGCGCACCAGTCTTATTCTCATTCTTGTTCTGAACACCACAGAGATAGACATAGCGATTGGTGGCTTTTTTATACCACCAGAATATAGAGTTAATCGCTTCTTGTATTTTTATATTGTTTACCTTGTCAATGCAGTAGGCATCTGCTCACACGTATTCTAGGCAGTCACGCTTGGCCTGTTGTGCACAGAACAGAATTTTGTCAAAACAAACCTTCCTATTACTTTTGGAGTTTGAACGTCTCCTCTAGATCCTCCTGCCAAGTGTGCGAAAGTATAGCTTAGGAAGGGACTTCGACCTCGTCGATAATGTCAGTGAAGCTCAACTCTGCATCGTTGCTGAGTTTTAAGAGTCGCATTGGCTCATACAGGTTCCAATTCTCGATAGTATCAGGCTGGATAAACGGTGGCACACGGCGATCGTTCTCCGATCGTTTGATTGGGTGTGATCATTGATAGCAGCTGTGGGGATTCGTGCAGGTGCTAGCGTTCAGAATGCACTTTGTTGTGTGGAGGAGCTCGATCATGGAGGAAGAGTGGTGTCGCGATAAGTCATTAGACAGCTCAACCAGACTGTGTGGCTGTGTGGCTGTCCTTGGACACATCATGGCAGGGCAGCAGACCTCAGGCTCGGGGATGTGGCGAAGCAAGGCTGAACAAAGTCAAAAATGCGCATTCCTTGTTGTCCTACACATCATTTATACCTGTCATTCTCTCCATGCTCTGAAGGGCTAAGTGTTAGGGTTACCATGTAGCCTGAAATTTTGCTACGGCGAAACTCCAAGTTGCTCTAGACCAACATTGAAGTTAGCAGTGAGGTGCTGCCGCTTTAATTGGGAGAATCTCGTCACCTGAGACCTCGTCAAACTGATGAAGTCCTCCGGTGACACGAGCAGAGAGGATGGCCGACTTGTTATAACCACTGCAGGAGCCTATCAGATCAAGCTACTATGGAGAAGCACTTTTTCGTACCACATAGGATCGCGTGATAATTGATGGCTTGATACACCTGGGGCAGGACTGTGTTGTATCTTTGGTGTGAAACCGTAACCAGTGCGGGTCGGGCATCCTCCTCCCTACTAGATTTATTCAAGGTGTTCCAAGCAGGCAACAGCGACATATTGCTGTGCTAACGTTAGGCAACATACAGACACGTCATCTCTAACGAGACTAACGTGGCGAATCTTAACTGTATCAATTCTTCTATTCAGAATATCCTTGAACCTGCGATGTGGCCAATCACGAGGATAACTTATATATCTGTGAATAGGAGAGGATGAATAAATGCAGTAAAGCATCAATTGACGTTAGACCGACATGGAAGTTTCGAGGCATAAGGATGTATATGAGTATGAAGATCACGCTTCATCTTTTGGCGCCCGCAGACGTTTACCCATTACAATATAGTCGGCTGCTGCCCGGAGTGCTGTCCTTCCACCACTTCCTGCTGCTACTGCATTGACATTGGCCTCCTCTAGAAGCAGCCGCTCGACTATTAGATGATGGCCTCCTTCCTCCGCCCACGACAGCGGCGTCCGACCGTTCTTGTCCTTGATGTTGACGTCGACCTCGCCCTTGTCGAGCAGCAGCTTGATCATCTCTTCGTGCCCGTACCGTGCTGCCACTAATAGTTGCTCCTGGTTATACTTCTTACCCTTACACCCTACGTCGGCGCCCTTGTCGAGCAGCAGTTTGATGATAGCCTCATGCCCGTTCTCAGCTGCCCACGATAGCGGGGTCCTGCTAAAAAAACTTGAGTCTTTAGACTCTAGCCTGACGCCCTTGTCAAGCAGCTGCTTGACCACCCCCTCGTGCCCGTACCGTGCTGCCACTGATAGCTGCTTCTGGTTATATTGTTCATCTGTAAACTCTAGGTTAACGCTCTTGTCGAGCAGCAGCTTAACAATACCCCCGTGCCCTTTCTCGGCTGCCCATGCCAGTGGTGTCTTGAGATTTAGGTATTCAGACTCCAAGTCAGCGCCATTATCAAGCAGAATATTGACGATAGCCTCGTGCCCCTCCTCGGCCGCCCACGATAGCAGCGTCCGATAGTTCCTATCCTTGGAGTCGGGATCGACTTTGCCTGATTTAAGCAGCACCTCGACGATGGCCTCGTGCTTTCCCAACGCCGCGTGCCACAACGGGGTCAGTTGATATTCATCCTTCGAATCAGCGTTAACGTCGCTTCGAGCCAGTAGCATCTTGACAATTGTGTTATGTCCCATAGCAGCTGCGTAGCTTAAGGCTGTCCGATAATCTCTATCTTTCAAGTCGGCCTCAATGTCGCTTCGTGTTAGCAGCAACCATGCAACGTCCTCATGTCCTCGTTTTGCTGCCTGTAGTAATGGTCCTGACTCCCCGGAATTCATTAGATTCGTGAGTGTATTATCAGGATATATCTCCTCCGGAGCGATGCTATCGCAATTCGTGGGGTTTTTCGATATCAATCGCCCTGTTTGGATACATATCCTTCTCATAGGATATTGGGACATTTTGTATTTTCTTCGGTCAAACCATTCAAAATCTTCACTCTGGACCCTTCGAAATTGCTCCATTGTCAAAGACAAATCTCTCACGTAGATGGCGATCAATTTATCTTCTCCAGCTCTTTCTTTACAATGAAGGATCGCAAGCCCCAGTCCTTGACGACCCCTACCCATAAAACGGAGCTCCAAATGGATCCCTCTGCTACTCACAGTTAGGGGGCTGTTCGAGGTATCAAAAGGATTGTATTGGACGATGTTCTGGGAGCCGATGAATGCAGCTGGAGAGGTGGCCAGAAGTCCGCCGCGGTTGTCAGTAGATCTCCATGCGAAGAGACTGTGGTCATCCGAGATCTTCATTATTTCCTCTTGGAGTCTAAGGAAAGCTCTCTCTCTTTCTCCGTAGAGCAACGGCATGTTGACGCCAAATATGCCCATCAAGGAATAAGCGCGATCCTCAAGCCTCGTTGTTTTTCTCTTTGCAGCCCATGACATTCTTTGTGCGATGCTAACCTTCTCAAGGCCCTCGCTTTCAGAGAGGATATCTCCAGGAATACCGGTGCAGTCAGAAACACTTTGCCGAAGGCTTGCCTTGGTCCCTAGTTCCTCCCATTCCTTGTTCAGAAATATCACCTTTGACGGAGCGATTAGTTCTTGAAGGGTCCATCCTCTGGTGAACCACTTGCTTCCCGGAAATTCGGCTTTCGACTGCACATCGGCGAGATACGCGTAGCATACAACGGCGTCTTGGTACCAACGGTACATAGAGTTAATTGCTTCAGACAGCTCTGCGCTACTTCTCTTGTCGATGCAACACGTGTCAATCCAAAAGTACTGCAGGTTGTCTCTTCTAGCTCGGTCTCCACAGAACTGAATCTTCCCATAGCCGGGCTTGTCCTTGCCGGTGCCATTTAGCAGGTCTTCGAAGGTGACCTCCTCAGTGTCCGCCCCCCATGTGTGCGAAAGGATCGCAAAGGGAGGAATAGTCTCATCGCTAAACCAAGTGAGACTAAAATCGCCAGTATCGCTGTGTCGTAAAAGACGCATTGCTTCGTATAGACCTGGACGGGGGCAGGCGGTAGGAGTAAAACTTGGTCGAGTTTAAAAACAGCGGCCTGATGGCAGAGACGAGTTTGATAGTTAAATCGCGCCCCTCAAGAGGGCATTAGTTATACGTGTTGAGGTTAGCATGCATACGGGAGCATATGACGCTGAACTACACCAAAACCCGTATCTGAGAGAAAACCCATATGAGAGAAAGATAGCGCAAGAATGTTGGGAACTCTACTTTTGTGAGAAGTGGGGTGCAGCAGATAGCACAGCCCTGTTTCAAGGCTGACACGCAGGGATCACGCTACAGCTGAACGCGAATTCGCCTGCAATTAGGCGGAAGCTTACTATATGTTCTTGAAAAATGGATGCACACTATTAATTGTCATTAAGTAGGGCTTGTTAAATTTCTCGAGCACTGTCACCTTGATAGAGGCGTCTAGGATTTGTGCATACATTAATTGATGTATGGAGTGTGCAGCGTGTGGGGGCGAGGAAGCTTGGCAGGTTGAAAGCACTTGAGCAAGGTAACGAGAGAGTGAAGTGTTGTGAAGATCTGGCCCCCACCCCGTGATTTTCAGAGTCGAGGAAATATATGTAGGATTGAACAATGAGAAAGAAAATATGCAGGGGCGGGAGGGAGTGTGAAAAGAGAAATAGTGCACAGGAAGACCCAGCAAAAAGAGCAAGTCCATTGCGGGAACCCAAAAAATCCCCCCCTAGGCTGAATTTCTAAACCAATAAATACGAGATTTCATGACAAGCATCCATGCATTGATTGCTTACGTAGTGAGCCGAGTTGCGTGCAGCCGCAGCTTACCCCACGCCAGCTCAGCCTGGTAGGCAACACCGCGCGCAGAATCGCACGCAGCTCCTCACCATAACACTCTTCTTGCGCAATATGGAATATCTGCAGACTTTGCTCAGCGAATTTCATTTGTAGATAGCTCCTTAGGTGCTACCAATAGAGATTACAGAGCACGATTCCCTACACGCTCAGCCTTGCTTGTTATTATACCTTTTCTTTTCACTTCATCTCACCTGCTACTTTGACGATGGCGCAGCCTATTGTGGTTCGATATCTCGAGTAAGGTTCTTTGTCTGACATGCTCTTGATCTTGTATTGACACCTCTTGCTATTCCAGCAACGATCTCTGGGCTCGCGCAGCAATGGAGTTGTCTGACGACGACAAGCGAAACATAAACTTCAATCGTCCTGATCATCTTAACATCCTCGCCGAATTGCACGCAACTGCCGAAAAATCGAGGCGAAAATCTGTAAAGTCTAGATGGAAATATACTCGCAAGAATGGAGAGGTGGTCATAATAAGGGATGTGCTTGAGAAGATCGTTCGGTGGATTGATATGTTCAAGCAGGTTGGAGATGCTGCCGTTCAATATGACCCAACACATGCTTCGCTTCCTTGGGCAGCTTTTCGTTTTCTCTTACAAGTTAGCAGCATCTGGAAACCCAACAAGTAAGTCGCTGACCTGTCTGCAGATCGCGGTCAACGACATCAACAAATACGCCTCGGTAGTAGAAGACCTTGCCCGGATAGCCGAATTGATTTGCCGCTTCGCTCTTACCGAAGAACTGTATCTCCAGGGCACATCGATGGCTGTTGAAGAGCTGAAAAAGTCTGTAATAAAGCTTTATGCATATGTTCTACGGTTTTTGTCCACGGCAAAACAATACCTAGAACAAGGAACCATGAGTATGTATAACTGTTTCTACTACACAGACGATAACTGACTTCTCGTCAGAGCGTACACTGAAAAGCGCATTACTCACGGAGAAGGACCTCGGCTCGGGTCTGAATGAGATTCAAGCGGCAGAGAAGTACGTGGATCGATGTGTGGTCTTGGTAGATAGAATGGGTCCGTATCAGCACTCAACCATTCACTAATCGTGTTAATGTCTTTTTCAGACAATACAAGAAACCATACAAGATTATTGGACATTCTAGCACGCATCGAAGTGCCCTTGCGCCGGATGGATGACGACCTGAACAAAATCCATGATGATCTTCAAGGTAAAGAGACCTGTGAGTTCACTAGACCATGACTGACTGTCTCAAGCGTCCAAGCGAAGCAAAATCCTTCAGTGGCTCTCACCCGAGCCGTATATACAACACCACAAGCAGACTATGCAGGGTGTCCTGACAGGAACCGGGCAATGGCTTCTATCTGATCCTGTCTTTAAGAAATGGAAAGACGATAGTGCATCCTCCATTCTATGGCTCCATGGCATTGCTGGATCTGGCAAGAGCAAAATTGTGTAAGTTTATTTCATGCTTGATTCAGTCCAACGATTGCTAAGATCCTCAGCTCGGTGGTGATAGAGGATGCTTTAGCGCGTTACAAAGCCGGCGAGAGCCCACAACCGGTCTTCTTCTACTGCTCGCGAAACCCAGCAGAGCCTACGCGGTCTGAACCGCAAACAATACTCGCCAGTCTTGCAAGGCAGTTGTCGTGCGTTGAACCCGGAAAGGCCTTGCTCGAGCCTAGCGTCAACCTTTACAGAGAAAAGGAAGCTGAAGGGTTTGCATCGGGGCCACTCCAGATGGACGAAAGCCTCAAACTTGTGCTACAGCTTATCACGCAGTATCCACTAACTACCATCGTGCTGGATGCCATGGATGAATGCAACCTTGAGAAGCGACACGAGTTGCTGAAAGCTCTGGAGATAATTCTCCGAAACTCGTCAAGTCTTGTCAAGATATTCGTATCGAGTCGAGACGATCAAGATATTGTCTTGCGTTTACGACATTATCCGAACCTCGAGATCAGCTCCCAGAGAAACGGTGATGATATCGCACGATTCGTAAACGACCAAACACAGCAACTCATTCAAGATGAGATGTTATTACAGTATAGCAACTGTAAGACGGAGATGAAGAAGCTTATCATCAAGAAGGTCATTGAGGGTGCTGCTGGAATGTAAGTCTAGCAGAACGACAAGCTTGATTGTACTAACCTTTTATCTGTAGGTTTCGTTGGGCAAGCATGCAGCTACAGTACCTTTGCTCGTTTGAGCTGGATGATGATATCAAGAGTAGCCTCGGCCGACTTCCCCCGAAACTAAATAAGCTATATGACGAGATACACACCTTGGTGTCTACAAAGCCGGGCCAAATTCAAGCGGCAGTTTTCAAAAATGCCCTTTGCTGGTTGCTGTGTTCTCGCAGAAGACTGACAACTAAAAAATTTCTCTGCGCAATTTCAATCGACCCCAAGTCTGGTTGTAGCGTAAAGAATGTGTCGAAGGACCTCGTGCTAAAGATCTGCAACAATTTCATCGTCTTTGATCCGCAGCTCGACACATTTCGTTTTGCACATCTGTCCGTCAGAGAGTATTTGGAGCAGAGACCTGAATATGACAAATCGATATCTAACGCTTTAGCAGCAGAGGTCTGTCTCTGGACTGTGTTGTTCGCTGGCTTTAACAGTGCTACCAAGAAATTGCTGCTCGAATTAGGCTGGCAGGAGAATGCTTCACTTGCTACCCTTGAACCACTACGCACATATGCAGATATTTACTGGCCTATGCATTGCAAGTTGGCGAAAGAGCAAAGACGCACCGGAAAATTGAGAAAGATGTTGGAGCACGCGCTAACAGGTCTTCACATCGCGGATTCAGGCATTGTCAAGTGGAATGATCGGCTGCAAAATCATTTGCAAAGGTATTCATACGAGAGTGAGGGAAGGGCGCTAAACGACACTTTCCCGATGATAAATTTAAAAACGTCTATCGGCTTACTCATTTCGTGTGCGTTTGATTTTGAAGAATGGATAGGAGTTGAAGTGGATGGCTCAACGGAAGTGCTGAAGCTTACGAATCAGTGGGGCCGAAGCCTTCTATACGTTGCAGCAAAGAATGGCAGTTGCGCAAGTATAGCAAAGCTATTGGAAATAGATCGCCAGCATATAGGAGTCACGCCACAAGTGGTGCTCGCAGCTGCACGGAATAGGAAAAATGGCGAAGAGGTCATGACGCTTCTTCTCGACCGGCACGGCAAAGCGATTCAGATCACGCACGACATAGTAGTCGCAACTGCAGGGAACTACCATAAGGGGAAGAAAGTTATGAAGCTTCTTCTCAACCGGCGCGGGGACGAGATCCAGATTACGCAAGGCGCGGCAATTTCTATTGCTAAGATGTTCGACAAAGAACTTATGGCACTTCTTCTCGACCTGCGAGGCAATGATATACAAATCACGCACGGCCTATTAATCGCAGCTGCACAGAATTGGAAATATGGCAGAGAGATCATGACGCTTCTTCTCGACCGGCATGGCAACGAGATTCAAATCACGCACGACATAGTAGTCGCAGCTGCAGAGAATGGCAAGAGTGGCAAAGCCATTCTATCACTCCTGCTTAACCGGCGCGGTAACGAGATTCAGATCACCCACGACATAGTAGTCGCAGCTGCAGAGAATGAAAAGAGTGGCAAAGCCATTCTATCACTCCTGCTTAACCGGCGCGGTAACGAGATTCAGATCACCCACGATATAGTAGTCGCAGCTGCAGAGAATAGCAATAATGGCGAAGCCATTCTATCACTCCTGCTTAACCGGCGCGGCAACGAGATTCAGATCACGCAAGAGGTGATGATCGCAGCTGCAAGGAACTATACTGGCAAGGAAGTTATAGAACTGCTCCTCAGCCGGCGCGGTGACGAGATCCAGATTACCCAAGACGTAGTATTCGCAGCTGCGACGCACTATAACGGCAAGAGATTTTTATTATTCCTTTTCGACCGTTGGGGCGCAGATATTAAGATTACAGAGGGGGTCCTTATCGGAGCTATAGAGCACTGCGATAACAAAGACATTCTATCACTCCTTCTTAACCGGGGTGTAGATGTCCAGATTACGGAGGAGGTAGTTCTCGCAACTATAAGCATTTATAGACATAGCGAACAAATGATGGAAGCCCTTCTACACCAGAGGGGGACTGACATACCGATCACAGCAAATGTTTTGAGGGCAATTATCGATAACCGTGATCAAGGCAGACGTCGTTGGGATCTCTTGTTTGAGTACAAGAGTAATGAAATGGTGGAAAAACTCACGGAAATTGATGGTTACAAAGGTCGTGTAGAAGTTTTAACAGCAACCGTAAGTCGAATCTGTTTCGTTGATGGTTGGACGTATATCAAGCGAAACGGCAAGCGAAATGGTATTTTCTCATAGATGGCAATTTTATTCAATCGTAAATCAAGCCCTTGGTTGTGTATCAGAATCCACTCTGAAAGACCTCTGTAACGTGTGGATGGTTGCCACCATCAGCTAAGGATGGCCGATCCGCACCCATGGCCGGGTTCTGAATGCTCTTCGCGCGGGGAGCGTCCGCGCACGGTTTGCCGTCACCAAAAAATGAGGTTGACCGATCCAGCATCCCAAAGCTGGACGATCTTGTCATGCGAAGCAGATACCGGCGTCCTGTCGTCCGGCGGAAATGGATTATCATGCCCGCAGCTTTGTCAGAAATTGATTTTGGTGTATTTTCGAGTGTCGTGTAGGATGACTTCAAATGTTCCTAAAGCAGTAATAAACGCCCCCCAATGCGCCAATGGGGCCTCAGCCTCAAGTTATAACGACAATCCAAAGCCAGACTTGGTAGTCACTTGTTCAAGCCAAGCCCATACGATTTCCAGTACATAAACCCACAGCTCCATTTCTCTCCCCCTCAAACCCTCCAAGGCACCTCATCGCCCTCCTTCCAATCCCTCCCAACCCCTCTCCACATCAACCACCCGCTCAAATCCTCGCTCCTCAGCCCCCTCCACTTCGCACTCTTCTTCATCATCTCCTCATCATCAAGCTCTGGATTAGGCGGAATGACTTCTATAGCGCCGAATCCGCATTTTTCGTAAGCGCCGCGCGCGCTGGGGAGCGCGGAGATAACAGTCGGAATGGCGAGGGTGTCGGCAAGAGAAGTTCCCCAACGGAGGAGGGCGCGGGCGACGCCGCGGTTGCGGTGGGAAGGAGAAACTACGAGGGCGTGAAGATCTATTACGGTTTAGTAAACGAGGTGTGATATGTGCAACCAGAAGAAAACACGGCTGATGGGAAAACGAAGACAGAAAGTCGCAAACGGATGAACACTAAAAGATGGGAAAGAGACCAACTAACCCATATGCTTCTTCCGCACCCTCTCCCCCAAAAACCCCCACAGTCCATTGATGAACTGTTCCGCGAACTCCCTCTCCACGCTCCCTTCCGGATGCCAGGTCGCTTTGGTCTCCTCCTCTCCTTCTCCTGGGTTGATGGCCCAGATAGCATATCCCATTATCTCACCAGTCTCACTGTCCTCGCATTTGACGAAAAACTGGTTCGGGTCCGGAGAGTTCAGACGCCGTGTCTGCTTGGAGATCCACCAATCAATGGCAGCCTGACGGGAAGGAGATACGGGGCGGAAGTGTTTAAGTTGTGGGTTGTGGGGAACTAGCCAGCCGTCGTGATCAATGGAGCCGAGGACAGGGAGGTCCTCGTGGGTTATGGATGGTGTTATCTTGAGAGACATGATTGGGATCTGGGTGTTGGAGGTTTAGAGTTTTTGAGGTTATGCTGTTTTGAGGGGTTTGGAGAAGTTTGGCGGAGTGATTTTGGAGAGTATGGGATACGGTGTGATACTAGGAGGGAAATTGTTTAGTTATGGAGGGAGTTCCAGTTACATCTCGTGTTGGATTCGTGAGTGTTGAGAGGACATGTACATTGGTAGTTCATGGTCTGTACACCCCAATCATTTTGTATCGTTTACAACCAGTGGCAATGGCGGATTTGCAACCCCGCATTATTGGAGACTCGGGATCTCCTTGCATATCTAGATGACTCGGGGTTCTGTTAGCATATCTTTCTAGCGTTGGTTTTGAGGATGAGCGCGGTAAGCGACATACGAACGACGAGGACACCGATCAGGACCAGCCATGCAGAGAGATACTGCATGTCGTTTGCTGATACTAAACTATTTAGGAAATTAACCTGGTGACCCCCAACAATCAATCTCCATGAAGGTCGACATACGAGTATTCTAGAAATAAGCGTCGATTGTTCATGCATTTTCAACGTTCCCGCCCTAGGCGACACACTAGATAGGCCAGGTAAAGTACCAACCCATCTGGTTCTAGTTAGACGGGTTGCTGCTGACTGCATTATATACTCCTATTTTGTATGTGATATTCGCTCGTACAATAACCATGAAAAGATTATGCGAACTATCCTCCGGCTTCTTCTTTCGGCGCCAAATTCGAACGCAGATCAACTGCCTCGGACTGTTGTTCCGCCCCATCTATACTCGCCGTATCCTCCCTCTCCAACGCCTTCCCCTCCTCTATCACACAATACGTTTTAATCAAATGTACAATGTCACCCTGCTTCGCTCTCCCCAACATAGCCTGCCCGTGATCGTACCCTTCGAACCAAACCAATTCCAAACCCTTCCCTACCCACTTTCCTAAACTACCCTTCCATGTCTCCAAATCACCCCAATCCCATCTCAACTCCGCGGCTTCCACATCACCCTCTGGCGTACCCTTCGTAACATACGTAGCGATTGCTTCGGCATTCACAAGACAGTCCTTCCCGCCCAACACAAGCGTAGTTGGACACCGCAACAAATCCTCGCGCCATAACACATGACTCCGCCAACACAACCGCCTCGCAAACGTGAAAGCAATATCCGGTTCTGTCTCTGCGCCCCACCAGATTTCCCATTCGTTGGCGTGGATAGGTGTTTTGCGCGTGAAGTTGTAGGCTACGTCTGGAAGATGGAGGAGTACGGATACGGGGTCGACGAGGAGGATGCGGGACATTCGGGAGGAGAGATGGGGTGAGTCGAGGAAGAGTTTGGTGAAGAATGTGCCATAAGAATTTGCGACGAAGACGAAGGATGTCAAGTTTTGTTGTGTAATGATGTCCCCGGCTTCGCGCATGAGGTCGACGGCGAGCGGGGAGGCGGTGGTGATGCGTGAGGCGACCTAGGTTCAAGGTGAGTATGGTACAAGCAGGAGTGTTTCAATGGCGTTTTAAAGTATCAGTGTGCTTCTGGGAAGCAATTTTTGATATTTTACGCGCCGATCATACGTACCGGTAGAACTTCAATAGCCAAGATCCCAATGTCTTTAGGAAGTGCGAGGAATAGTGGGATGTAAATCGCCAGACCAATACCCACACCATGGACGAAAACGATCGGACGGTGCTTAGTGGATGTATGCGGGCGGTAAAAGTAGCTCATATTCGGGGAAGCGGATTCTTTTGGGGCGAAGAGGGTCAGTGGTCTGAACGGGAACGAGCGAAAGAATTTTGAGCGTGGTTGCCGGTAAAAGGTGAAGCCCATGATGAGGAGCGTAATCGAAGCTAGGAAATCAATGGCGCCGATGAGCTATACGAACATTAGAAGCTACAGAATTGCAGCATTGCGTAAGCTCACGAGATATAACACCAAACTTCGATGCGAAACCGTGAAGCGCTGGAAGTTCAACCTCAAGCTCTCCACTGGTCCCCATCCAGGCCGAATGCTTCTGCCCAGGCACTTCTCAACTACCGTCACATACTCTTCCAACTCCTCATCGTCATCACCAGGCGGCCCTTCTCGGTCGAAAAGAGCCCAAAGCAACCACTCTTTCAGATTCTCCCGCCTCACATCGTCAACGTTGCCCCCGCACATCCACTTCTTGATGAAAAGTTCGATATCCGGTTTAGTCTGTACACTTTTGTAAAATAGCTCTTGCCTTTCTTCCCGACGCAGAGGGGTGGGGAAGCTTGGTTTCTGTTTGTGGAGGTAGTGACGGTAGGGTAGGAACCACAACAGATAGAAAAGGATTTCGATTGCGCCGATAGTCTCGACGGCGATGGAGAAAGGATGCGCGATCCATGTTCTGCCCCCGGTTGAGACGGCGAGATAGAAATATGCTAGGCAAATCAATCCGAGGTAGCTGAAAAAGTATATGAGGGCTTTGACGAAGACATATTCGGCTGTTGATTGGCCGACGAGCATCGTAATTGAATAGCAAAGACACAGCTGTTTTCCTTCTGCGAACAAAACTTGGGATTTGAAGATGGATAAAGGCTGCTATGATGTACATCCGCAGAGATGTTGACGTTGTTTCGACGGGGTAAAAATAGTGTTTATGGCATGGGCGGGTCTGTTTGAGTGTTTCATCAATGTTTGAATCGCGAGGAGCACCTTTCGAGGAAGCCGACCCGAGACTGCGGTTTCCCTCGCGGAATCATCGCTCTGATTTCCGCATTTTTCCAAGTTTATATGCTAATCGCGTGGTTGGAGTACAGCACTACAAATGGGAGTTAGTCATGCATATAAAAATTACACCAAGATGGATGTCACGGGGGCGTTTGTAAATTAAATGAGGTGGAGAAAGCTAACCTGAAAATCATAACAGTAACAGAACTCGATGGTTGTCTGAGGCCCTGTGGCTGATATTTTCTGGAAATCGTGCAATCATACCACTTTGTCGCATCTGCGTTTTATGCATACGATCCTTGGAGGACACCTCATCTGCGAACGTGTAGCCGCCATCAAGTCGGCATTTTTGTATGTCAACAGTCCCATATTCCCGTTGCTATCTTTATGCCGAAGTTGTTCTTCAGTGGACCTCAGACCTGGTGCGGCTTCACCAACTACAAAGTCACGTGATTCAAATTATCGATTCATTACCTCTATGATGCAACGTATTAAAATTACCAGTCTCCCACCAACTTCGCGTCTTTCACATTGAAACCCCCAGAAAGAGCAGTAAATATTGAATACAGTATTGCGACCAATGCAAGAACCGCCCAGTGGATCCAGCTAAGGATTGGCATACTTTGCGTCCGATCGAGAGGGCTTGCACTTCCTTGAGCACGCTCATTATTCAACCACGGAATTCGCCGCCCAAGAGCTTTCAGAACGTCCTCACTCACGATCTTGGCGCCAGCGAGGACAATGGGCACGCCAGTTCCTGGGTGAGTACTGGCGCCTACAAAGTACAAATTATCGATACTTGCATGCTTGGTTTTGGGTCGGAAGCTGAGCACGTTGAAGAAGGAGTGGCTGAGACCAAGGATTGCCCCGCGGTCCAAGTTGAATGATGTCTTCCAGGTTGGTGGTGTGTTGACGGATTCGTGCAAGATATGTGAACCAAGTTCAACCTTGAGGCGCGCTTCCATCGTCTTGATGATCGTGTTTCGCGCAATCGATACCATTTGGTCCCAGTCTTGCGTGCCATCTGCTGTGTTTGACGTACCCCGGTGTGAGTCTGAAACAGAGTCTAGGAGATGGCCGACAGGGACCAAGACAACAATTGTGTCACAGCCAGCGGGCGCGGCCGTTGAATCTACTCGCGATGGTACATTGACGTAGAAGCTCGGCTCATCGGGTATCAAATGCTTCTTGAAGATACTGTCGAAGCTTTCCCTGTAGTCCTCGGCAAGGAAGATATTGTGCGCGGATAATTCGGGGAATTGTCGGTCCATGGCCCAGTAGAACGAGATGCTTGAACAAGACGCTTTGCGTTTAGACAACGATCTAGCATATGATGTGTTCGGTAGCAAATTCCCGTACGCGTATGTGAGATCGGCATTGCAAATGACTAGATCCGCCTCGAGGGTCTCTTGCGAATCCTCCAAGACAACCCCCGTCGCTCGTCGACCATCGTCGGAGAGCTTGATTTGCGATATTGGTGAGTTCATCCGATATTCGACTCCGTTGCGCTTCCCAATATTGACAAGAGCTTCGACGACCTATCACGTTCAGTTTTGATCTTCAAGGTTTGAACTTTGAACTCACCTTGTGGAACCCTCCAATCGGATACCATATGCCCTCGGCCAGCTCTGTATACTGCAGCAGACTGTACGTACCCGGCGCATCAAAAGGGCTCATCCCCATGTACATGCTTGCGAAAGTGAAGACTCTCCGTAGGCGTTCGGTCCAGAAGTAGTTACTCGCTCGGCTGTATATGCTTTCGAACGGATGCAGGTCCAGGAGATGCTTCAAGAAACTCGGGCGCACCATACTTAGAAGATTGGGGAAATTTTTCTTCAACACGTGGACAATCGAGGCTTCATAGTGGCGATGGGACTCTTGCAAGAAAGAAAGGTAGCGCTCGAACCCGGCCTTGCCTTCGAATCGCTCTACCTCCTGCTTCATGATCGATAGATCCGTTGATAGCGTGAACGGCGTGCCATCGTGGAAATGCATTTGATAATTCGGCTCACACTTGACCAATTGTACGCCTTCATTCTCAAGCGACGTCCCCAGATCGCGGAACGACTCGTGGAACAGAGGTGGTAGCAACAGCAAACTAGGCCCTTGGTCAAACCTCTGCGTTCCGTTAGCAAGCGTTGTAGAGTTGGAATAGAGTTTCGCTTTACATATCCATCCCGATGTATCAGACTGCACCGACCACCCGTGAAGTCGTTTTTCTCCACAACCGTAACTTTCAAGCCGGCGGCTGCAAGTCGGGCTGCCGTTGCGGTCCCACCCACACCCGCACCAATAATGATCACACTCGTCGGTTTCTCTTTTCCAGCCATTTTTTCAACGGGCGTACAGCGCTGCAATTGAAGCCATTGTGGCTATCTATACGCGTGCGAAAAGATGTAACGACGCGCCCCATGGTATGCCAAGCGCTTCGCTAACGGTAGTCATGACGTATAGATAAATCAACAAAGATCGACTGAGATTATCGAGTAGTTATGTAAACACTTCAGGGTCTGAAAAGGCTCATTGGGAAAGGGCCCAAGGGTTGCAAAGAACGTTTTAGATGCTATATTGCATAGCGTTGCATCTGCAAAATGCCCGAAGCCGCGAAGCTGCACTCGTCTATAAATAGCAACGCCACGCGATGATCTTCACATCTGGAATGTGACAACTCCATTGTTGCACAGTACTTGGCAACTACATCGTTCGTCTTTGCATGAGATAGCAGATCCCGAATCTTCATTACCGCGAATGCTCGGCAAACGGTTTAAGGACCACCGACGGTGTAGAAGGGTCGGCGGACTTCAGCCGGACGTGTTGGATACCAAGCTAGCCCCCAAACCGCTAAAACGGAACAGCTGTCAAAGGTTTTGCATAGTGCCGCAGGTAGTATTTTATGTCGTCTCTTTCGGCGTTTTAACTGTGAGAATTAAACCCATATGCATATCAGATCGAAGCCGGTGGTGTGGTCCTTCAGAGTATGTAGGTAGATATGCGCTTATCTTACAGGAACAGGTACAATTGAGCAAAAACCGTGTACCTATGCCTCGATAGTCTAGCCTGTTCACACACTCGGCAGTCAGGAGATCGGCATCTGTCGCACGAGAAAAGTAACATGGATTCCGCGAACTCCATACTGCCAACCCAAAATCTCTAACAAGCCATGGGTAGCAAAGGGGTTGATTGTATCCCCTCTACTGATCTGAGGATGGAGCGAGGGGGTTTTTTTTTTGTGTCTAACAACGCGATATAGCGGTGGGTTCTCGCATCTTACACACTCTAATCCCCCAAAACCTCTCGCAGCATTTGTGAAATGTAGCACTCAAGGCCAAGCCGACGAGATCTGGGCATGCAATAGCAAACATACTAAATACAAGTAAGCAGCATATTGCTTTCCGCTGCACGTACCACCATCCTCCCCTAACTTTAATCTACATATACGTCTAACAGCCTACGAAGCCGAGTTTCTGTTTCCATCGCACGGATCTCCATACTCAAAACAAAAGGTATTTCCGTCGCTATTTGCGTCAACCGCCACTGGCCACCGGCCATTTGCAATCGGTGTTCTGGATAAAAACGCGACTTCCGTGTGCATTTGCAGAAAAGTTACTCCCTCTCTAATCTGTCCATTCACTTCCACTTCCATCCATGTTGCCATAACGAGGTAGATGGATTTCCAATTACTGCCTCGCGCAGATAACGCGAGTTATCCTGGCTTCGTGCCGCCTCCACGTGGAGTTATCCCGGATTTGAATTGGGAGCCAAATCAGACGAATATTGTGGTTCAGAGCCTGTGTATTTCTCTGACGACGGTGTTTGTTGTTACCAGATTGTGCATCAAATGGTTTCTGATAAAAAAGATTCATTTAGATGATTGTAAGATCCCTCTCCCCAATTAAGCACGGCATTGATCTTGCGCTTGAAATCCTACGACAACTGGATATGCTAACAGTTTTAAACAGACGCGTGTATAGTAGCGTGGGTTAGTCGCACGACTTCGCTTCATACAATTTCAGCTAACAATGTAAAGATCGGATCACTTCTCTACTCCAGCCTAACTCTTTCTCAAGGCGCCCTCGGCCTCGGCGTCTCCCAATGGAATCTTCCCACTCCCATAGTCCTCGCTTTCCTCGAGCGAAGCTACGTTACGCAAATCCTTTACGGCCCCATCGCCTTCGTAACTAAACTTGCCATTCTTCTCCTCTTGGTCCGCCTGTTTTCTGTTGAGCGCCGCTTTGTGCTGTTTGCGCGCGTCATTATCGGCGTGTGCGCTGCCTACTACCTCGCCATTACTCTTGTGCAGATTTTCCTGTGTCGGCCGATCAAAAAAGCGTACGATCCTCGGATCAAAGGTCAATGCGCCGACACGAGAAAGATCTTTGTTACCAACACGGCGATGGCAATTACGAGTGACCTTGTTGTTCTGGCTGCGCCTATTCCTGTGATTTGGAAATTGAAAATGGGAATTTGGAGGAGGATTGGGAGCATCGTTGCGCTTATGGCTGGCGGATTGTAAGTGACGTTCAGAACTTTCCCTTTGCCGCTAGGCGAAGGATTTAGTGAACGGTGGCTGATTTAGACTGAACAGAGCTTGCATTGCGACAATTGCACGGCTGGTCATCATTATTCAAACCATGCAAGTGAAGGATAGGGCCAAGTCCGGCCCACCTATTGTCATATTGAGGTAAGGAATACTTGGGGATGGCTTCCACAAATCCGATGCTGATGTTCTTAGTTGCACGGAAGTCGCCATCGGTGTGATATCTAGTTGTCTCCCAATTCTTCCAGCGCTCTTCCGCCGCATACTCGGTCGCCAGGTGGGTACCACATATGGCTCCCAACGCAAGCCGACAACATACGATAGCTGGGCAAAACGGAATTCGATCAGATTGCAGAGCAAGGTCCCTTCTTCACGAACAACACCGTCCGGGGGTCACAGTAGGAACAGCAGTCTTGAACATTTAACCTGAGCACGTGAGAAAAAGCGAATACATCGAAATTTTCTACCCTCTTCCACGTGTGGATCAACACTACATAAATACAAATGCCAAGGCCTTTCTAAGAGCAATCTGGGACAACACCAGCTGGGGCAACGCAATCAGACAAGGAACGGTTCTTGTCAGCTCCAGGAACCTGCAATCATTGTCAGCAATCGCCTTTGCAACATCAAATCTGTGGGAGGACTCACATTGTGGATCACGGAAAACGAATCCCAATCCGCATCTCCATGAGGCGTGTACTCCATGATGTTCATCACCGAGTTCACCTTCTCGGTTCCATACAGATACTTCAAGAATGCATACATCATATCGATACCAGCGGAAATCCCGGAGCTCGTCCAGACCTTGTTTCCCTCGTTCTGGATCCATCGGGCAGTAGGGACCCATTCGATGCCCTCGCCGTGGCTAGGCTGCGTAACCCACGCCCAGGTCGCTTTGTTAGTAGTAGCCCGGAGACCCTTCAGGACTCCCGCTTTGGCAAGCCATGCAGCACCGTTGCACACACTCAGAACATAGGGCGTTGATTCGTAGCGTGAGGCGATGAATTTCTCGATGCGCGTATCGTTGGCCGTCTCGAGTGCGTAGTTGACGCCCCGACCACCGGGAGCGATGAGCACATCGAGCGGTGGAGCATTCTCGAGGCTGTGGGTTGCCACGGTCTGCGGGCGCACTTGCAGGTCCGGCAGGGTTGGGATCACGGCGCTTACAGGGCCTTCTTCGTAACTGATCAGGTTGACGGCGACGGGGTACGAGCCTTGGAGGAGGTAAAGGATTTCCATGGGGCCATAGATGTCGAGGGGCTCCCAACCGGGGAAGATGAGCTGCGTTCGTTAGCATGGCTGCGGATAGAAATAATACGATGAGCACTGACGAAGCCGACGTTGAGAGTCTTGTTCGTATCCCAGACTTGTCCATGCGCGAGAGAAGCCAGAGACAGCGTGGAAAGCCCGAGGGCCTTGATAGATGATTTGAAGAGCATGGTTGGTTGTCAGGAAGTGGTATATCCTGAGGACGAGGAAGGTTGTGTATGGCTTGCAGGACCCTTTTATAACCCCTTAAAAGTATAAGTATAGAAGTACGCCGGTCCAATTGGATGATTGTTTACTATTGCCATGCCGCCTAGAGTGGGGAATGTCAGACGCGGATGAAATTGTACTCAGTGCCGTGTGGTCTGAGCAAACAACCCGTATTGTTTCCCCAAGTGAGATCTACGTTCAGAACTTCAATGTACGCACGCATTCAGCGCTCGAGAGTGAAATACAAACTCGTCTAAACCATCGAACGGAACAATTTCTTCGTGGTCATCCATTCTTCACGAAGAGAGAAGTATCAGGGTGATAAAGTTAATAGGGCATCTCAAAGACATCGATCATCCAGAGAGTAAAGCATAAAGACTCGTTTGGTGCTACACCCAGCATACCATTTGAAGAAAGCATTTCGCGGAGTGGGAGGTATAAGCCTACACGAGCTAGTAAGAAGGATTTGTTTCAGCAAACGAAGATGGCTTGGCGTTTGTCTTTCATGTCCCACTTATCTTTTTCTACGTTCGTAAATTATTTCAGACGTATACGGAAAACAAACGCATTCTTCTCTGTTTCCTTCCCTTCTTTCTTCTAACGATGAATGCAGAACCTTGGGCGTTCCTCTTTGACACGCCAGGGAATCCCCCATTGTGTTCGCCAACTGTAGACAGAAGCGCATGGCTTTACCCGCAGGAATACCAGCCGGCGTGCACTAATTATCCTTCAACTCAAATTTTACCTAGCGGTCACAAATAACTAGGTGTTCTTTCCCAATTTATTATATTGCAGGAGTCTTGGAAACTTTTCTTCAATCCTAATCTCATAACCATTGACAAAGCTTAACAATGCAATACGCATCCTACGGTGTATGCCTTTAACACGGGCCCAGCGCTTTTCATCCAGCAAGCAACCGTTGTGATCTGTCTCACATTAAATTTCCTTGACAGATTTTCTACATAGGCCCAGCATCATTCTTAGTACCAGTTGACCTTGACGAAGGTGTAGTCTTGGCGCTGCATGCAGTGAGAAATATATTATAATCGGAATCTTGCTCAATGTGTATTTCTACTAGAGCGAATCGTAGGTCGCGTAGGATTTGAATTCCGCGCAAATTGACTCATTGCAGTCAAAACAAAGTATGAACCAATGAGAACGAAATATGAATGAACGCTATCTGACTCGCGTGATCTCCCGATAAATGTTAGCCTACGTGTTTGCGTACGCGATATACCATTCAACGTACTAGCAGCCTACAGATATTCCACAATAATCTACTACCCCGGCGCATTCGGAGCTTTCCCAGTACAATTGAACCCCTTCGGATCTTGCACATTACTACACAAATACGACGTCGGAATTGACCCATTCCTATCAATCTTCCAGTTATTGTTGAAGATGTTAACATTTGTACACGGCGCGGCTCCACTGCACTGCAGACTAACTGGCATGTTCTGCTTTACCGTGCCTGTTGTATTACCCCATGTCATACCATCGATATGGAACAAGCTCGTATCGCAGCCACCCTTTGCGCCGTTGTAGCTCGTACACTGTCTGATATACCAGGGGATATCCACGTTCTTGAATGTGAAGTTTGCGAATGTAATGTTGCGGGCGTAGCCCAGACCGCCGCCTCCTCCGTTGGGTGCACTGCCTGTAGAGCGTCCTGTCCAGGACTTGACTCGCCCGGCGTAGCTGGTGTCTTTGAAGTAGGTATCTACCGCGGTGATGTTCTCGATGACGTTGAATTGCCCTTCGTACTGGCCGATGCTTCCCATGGCGTAGCCGAGGCCCCGGACAAAGGTGTTGTTTGCCATGTAGATGTTGGTGGAGTTCTGCTTCATGGCGATGTTGTCGTCGCCGGATTCGACGGTCCATTGAAGGAAGGTGATGTTGTTTGCGTAAATGGTGTCGACGCCATCCGTGTTGACGTTGCATCGCCTGATCTTGGAGGCTTCGGCGTTGCAGCTGTTGTTCACGTAGATGTTGGTCAGTTCGACGCGCTCGCTGCGGGTCACGGTCGCTGTCCACATTTGCGATTTGATGAAGCGGAGGCCTTCTATGAGAGAATTCGTCGTGTTGACGATGGATATGGCATGTGGTCGGCCTTGCACGTTAGATCGCGCGTTGTTCCAGATATACCTATATCGCAGGTACGAAGTTAGTTAAATGTAACTAGGATAACTACAGTACATTATCAGTGTCTCAATACGCTACATTACGTGGTGTCTTGATAACAAATGACTCTGTACCTATAGTTCAACATACCAGTCGTCTCCATTTCCAAAAAGCGTGCCGCGTCCGTGCCCGAAGAAATGGATGTTATCGCCGCCGAGATACCATGCTGTCGATTGATTCTGAAAGCCGACAGGAAGCGAGTTGTTGATCCAGTAGTCGATGTCTGTGGACCATTCCATGGTCCCGAGAAGTTCAATGTCGACATCCTTGAGGCCTGTGGTGTTCATGGCTTGGCCAACCTTGTAGGTTGTGTTTGTGAAGACGATGTGTGCGTCTTCTTTGCAATCTTTGAATGCCTGCAGGATAGCTGGTGTATCATCTTTGGAACCAGATACTACTTCGCATGATTTCGACTTTGGTTTTTTCAAGTGCCGAGGATATATGTACGGTGGGCCTTCACCGCCGATGGGAGGCACCCATGGGCCCCAATCAGGGTCGATCACGGCTTGTGTGACAGTGGCGGATGTAGTAAGAAGGATCTGTAGTAACAGTCTCATTGTGACTGTACTGTAAAGCGTTCAAATGAATGTCAGAATATTTAATGTGTAAAGGCTCACAGGTGTTGGGACAGGTGCATTAATAGATGATTTTCCCACGTCGGCCTGACTATAAAAAAATCTGGAATTTTGATTCTAGTGCAGTTCAATGTGGTGGATATTACCCTGTTTGGGCATGATAGTACGATCCCCTACAGCATTACCCTCGTCGGACTCTATGCAGGTCACAGCTTTTCGACAAAACGGTAGGTTTGCAGGGTTCATTGAAGCTTTCGGAGATTATATATAATCTCTTAGTAAGATATTTTACCTGCGCAAGTGGTTGCAACCGGCCTGATGGTTTTGCACCGGGGATTTCGGCAATCTCCCGTTTAGGGTAATAACTGAAGAGGTTCATCTTTTCGGACTTGAAATTGATATCGCCGAAGCCTGATCGCTATTTATATAGATAAATCGCTTGAAAGACTTTCTTTCCTAAGATCGTAGTTGTTATGGGGGTAAGTAGTATACTAGGAGAGTATTTGTATGGAAAGTTTTTACTATATTTCTCTGGTTTTTGGATATCTTTCACGGATATACTACAGGCAGTTTACTGTGAGTGCGGTGAAAATTTACATCTGCATGTTAATCGATGTATATATAGAAGGAATCTGAGGGCTACAGACCATGTGTAAGAGATTCAAACAACGCAAAAACTGCACGCATATCCTTATATATAGACTTGTGTGGTGTCCTTAAATCTATAGTAAACACCCTCGACCATATTCCTGTGCTGGAGTTGAATACTCCATCGAATGTAGCTGTCAATCCTGAGGAAGTCAGTGGTGCTAGGGAAGGTTGCCTCACTCGGATATATTTCACCTACACCTTGGGTACAAAGTCAGCTTAATTCAACTAGGAGTGATACAATGAGTGATGAATGTCTCAATACGCCATACCACGTGATCTCTCGATACTAAACGACTCTGTACTTAGAGATTACCTCATAGCATGTGCAGTGGAAGTATTCCGCTTGTACATTGCTTGAATTGATGAAAAGATCATGAAATTTGAGTCAATCATCACAGAGTGTTGCTACCCTAGGTATCAACGCAGGCAGAACAAAACTGCACGACAGTTGCACAATACGCTTTTTCCATTCAAATATTACGATTGCTGGTGGTGTATGTAGTTTAAGTACCAATGCAGTCTTCCCACCCCTTTCTTGGCCTGCCCCTTTAATAAACTACTTATCCACTGCAGAAATCCATAACGCCAAATTAAGAACCGATTCCATGATATTCATGTTTGCGCACCAATGCAGGTGGGCCCCAAAAGTTTCCACCTGCCTCTTGCGCGAATATCCTATTCGCGGCGAAGTCCCGCAGCCCAACCAAAACACTCCTCCTCGTCGGAGGCTTGAGCCTCAATTTACCCATCGCTGGCCTCATCGCTGATGTTGTCCGCATCACGTGGGGAGGGAATTTCATGGTACGGTGGGAGTTTATCCCTATTTATAGTTAGTATAAGTAGTGGTCGAAACTTGGAATTTCAATGTAGGATGAATAACGCACCGGTACTTCTCGGCCATGTCACGCATGTCCTTGTAGACCTGTGTCGTGTCTACAATAGGTCTTCCGAGTAGTGCCGCTCTGGGGCCGTAGTCGGATGCAAGATATGTCGATAGACAAGCTGTGATCAGCATGTCTTGGATGTACCTAATGAACCGCTCATCCATCATAATGCGGGGAATGTCAATAGCTTGCTGAAGGGGACCAAGCATTTGCTTAATGATCCCGCCGTCTCCGATACTCTGGCCGAGGACTTGTCGACGTTGTCGGTTAGGGAGGTCCTTGAACAATGGGTAGCCCTCACACTTGTTCTGGTCGTACTCTTCGATCGTGGACAATATGAACGTCTGAATAGCTTCTGATCCAAACATCTCCTTCTGTAGACGCTTGGCCATCTTCTGGAGTTTCTCGTTGTGCAAGAGGGTCATGGCATTTCGGCCATGAGCGTTGGGGTTTGCAAGCGCCTTGACAACGGAAAGATCAATTTTTAGGTCCCGGAAGAAGACAACCTTGAATTGGCGGGTCAGGACATGTTGTTCGTTCCACGGGAGATTTGCAAGAGGATCCTCGTCGCCTTGGGCGTAGTCTTCACCACGCTCCATTGCCGCTCCGAAGAGGCCCGTCTGGGCGGCATTGGCTATAGTACGGTTGGTTGGCTGACTCGGATTTGCGTATGTAGGAGGAGGGGGCGCGATGCCCGTGAAGATGGGAGCAGGAAATGCTGGCTGTGGTGGAGGCTGAGGAGGCACAGCTACTGGCGGAGGAGGAGGAGGTACAGCTACTTGCGGTGGTTGCTGTGGATGCTGAGGACCGCGGTTGGGGAAATAGTATCGGAAAGGGTTGTTGGCCATCTTTTCGTGCCTTTTGATCAAGTGTTGTGAGAAGAGGTTGTCTGTTAGGGTGCTGACGTAGAGTGTTGGACAGGTAGTAGGCGCTATGTGGGTAGTTATGTCGTGGTGTGTAGGTGGTGCGGTATATAGGTGTGTCGTGAGGTTGAGGCAGGGAGAATCTTCACGTAGCGAGCTACGCCTGTGAGGGTAAAGTTATCTGAGGTGGATTCTACAGGCCCCTTCTCCAAAATCTCCCTCACTTGAAAAACATGACCTCTCGTCTTTCTTTCAAAAGTGAGAGGTGAAGTGGCGTACTCACCTTGTCGGTCGCCGAGGTCCGTGCGCGGCACACGGCGGTTTATCTTGACCTCTGCCGCTCCTCCTACCTTCTTTCCTCTCCAGACCTGCCCCGCGATCCATTTGTGGTGCCCCCGGGCCGCTCTCGTCGTCAATCCTACAAAGGTAAAGATATGCTGGAGATTGTGCTGCGGTGTTGCAGATGTCGGGGCGTCCTGCTTGAGCCTCATCGGCTCGCAACGTCTACGAACCAAGTCTGCCGCAGCTGGACCTGAGTCCAAACAATCGAGGAACGCAATCTTCGACAAACTTTCTATGGCCACCATGCGAGTCTCGTCCTTCAAAATTGATCAATCATAAGTATAAAACAACAACAAAAAAAAACTTACAATGACCAAAAAACCCCAACCCTCCTTCCCAATCAGCAAGCATCAGGTCTCTCTATTGCATATTGTCGACCCGACATTCATCCATACAAACAAGTATCTGGACCCTAGTCAAACAGCGTGGTGCGTGGTTGCCTCTTTCGACTACGCTGGACCGTGCGTGGAAGGCTCTGGTGACAGCGCCTTTACTTACGCCTTCACTTACACCCTCAACCTCCTTCTACCACCCCACCTTTGTCCTTCCTGCACCTTCGCACTTCTCGCACTCCTTACGGCAACTTCTACCTGCTCTTTTCAATTCAGTCATTGATTTCCATCTACACCACACGCTACCGTCAACATGGACTTTGAAGACTTTGTCGAACAGTTCATCGGCAACCCCCCCGCACGCGTGCTTTCAGACAAAAACAAGCCCCGAGGAGAAGTTCACCAATACCAATACGCGTCGGTCACTGGCATCATTGTCCCGTACAACGAAGAAAATGAGAAGATCCCCGGAGCTCAAGTCGTCCCACACTTGAACACGATTCCCATCGAGCGCTTGATTCATGGCGAAGACCTCGATGAGCTTCTGGCCAAAGGCAAGGCTCTGCGTGCCGTCAAGTCTATCGCCCACAGCATCACCGACCGACCTCGTTCGTTCGTTGACACTGAGCCATTTCGACTTGGGACCTCGGACAACAGCTCATACACGTTGTTCCCCTTCGAGAAGCTTCCTCCCTTCCTGGAAGCTCGTCGTACTCTTGACGCATGTCAGTCCGAAATTGCTCAAGCCAAAGACGCCCTCACCAAACAAGCTGGAGAGTCCGTCACTAAGGAGCTTGATCCTGCCCTTCTGCAGAAGCTCGATGCCGCCCAAACCGAGTATGACATCCAGGAGTCTACGCTACTCAAGTACGCTCGGTCACGCCACACTATCGATGATGCATCTGTCGAGTTCCTGGGTGCGGAGCATACGCGCGGCCGCCAGCTCGCCAAAGATCCGAATGCACGTGGTCGCCGTCAACAGTCAACATCAAACACGTATCACTTCAATCGCGACACACGCGAATTCAAGCCGTTCGAGCGTCGCCCCTTGATAGGTGCGGATAACCAACCCCATTCACCCACTTCTAGGGAGATCAAGAAAGATCTCATCGCCTTTGCTCACGGCATGATGTTCCAATACATGAAAACACAACCGGATCGTACTTTGGACCTGGTAGTACCCGAGCCTATCGACGTCATCCGTGAAGCAAAAAAGATCAAACACATGCATCATGCTTTCCTCGATAAAGGTGTGACCAAAAATAACATTGGCGTTTTCCACCACCATCTGCGTTACCGACTCCACTGGAAGATCTCCGAGCGACGCATCCGCAAGATTCTCCTAAAAAAGGTCATCATCGTCCCTTTCGGAACCATCCCTGTTACCTTCGAAGAAATCCAAGCTTCCGAAGTCAAAGCCAAGGCCTTGGGTCTGTCCAATGATCTCATCATGCTATCCTCACAACGTCGACAGGAAGAGAAAGAGGCTCGTAAGGCAGCCAAAGAAGCTAACAAAGTCGAGACCGATAAGAAGACTTACCGCAAGCAACTGGCAAAACGATCTGCTCGTCCCCCTTCCAAGTACGACACTCGGCTTCTCACTGCACAGCTTGGCGATCGACAAAACGAAGATGTTGCCGCCGATATCCTTCTCTGGAGTGATCCTCATGTCAAGTCATATATCCAATGGAAATTTTCCTTCAACTACAAGGATTCGGACATTGATGGTCAGCCGTCCCACAAAGCCCGTATCTTCGCCACTTACCGCAATGCGCGTGAGCCCGGTGATCGAAAGGATAACGGTAGTTATGTCAACCGCATGCAAGCAACGGACCTTCAAGACCTCTCGATCATCCCAGATCTATTTTCTTCTATACAGGGCGAGATGGTCAACGTTCTGAAGCATACCACTGAGCAAGCCGATCAGGACCTAACGTTGCTGTATGTACCCCAGAACGATGAACACTTTGTGAGCAATCTGTTCCTCCCCGACAAGTCTGTAATGCCCGGACCTGCACAACTTCTCGCTTCTCTCAAACTGCAAGCCATTGGGATCATATCACTTGTTCGAACGTCAGAATTTCCATCAAGAATCGCCGAACTTGCTCGGCGTTTTGCGGCCGACGCTCAATGGGATCCCCTTCTCGACCAATTCAAAGACAAAGACGATCCAAAGGTCAACGTGAAGTGCCTAGAGCCAAACCCACTCCGCTTTGTCACACCAGCTCAGTACGTCTTCGAAGATTACAACGAGTGGGCTCGCATAGTAGGTGTCGCGGCTCTTCGTGAGGCCTTATTCAATTCACAGACCTGTTCCTACGGAGGACAGGCTGCCGTCGTTCCCATTGAAGCGTCTTACCGTGAGAAAATGTATTGGTCATATACGCTGTTTGCGTCAATAGACAAGCCAGATAAGCTCCAACCCGCTCTCCGACCAGGTGACTCCATCAATGTCTCCTTCACCGCAAACAAGCTCACTAAGGGTATCTTTTGGCCTGGCAATGTCACCGCTCACGTGGTGGGCGCTAACTTAGAGCAACTCGTGCTCATCGTAAATCGCCCACTCTCCGATGAGATACAGGAATTGACTGTTAACGGAAAGCCCATTGTCGTACATCTTCCAGCCGATAATTCGCACATTTCACTCCTGAACCGCGGCGATGTTGCGAAGATGGATCCCTCATCACTACAATGCTACACTAGGAAACACAAGCGCCCAATACTTGTCAACCGTGAGGCCAACTCTAAAGAAGCTAAACGACTGGCCGGAAACATTCAATGCCTGGATCTGCCTAGTCAATTTCGAGCCGATTATTCCCGCCAATGGGCCGTTCTCGAATCTCGTAAGAAATTACTCCAAGGCGTCTACATCGATAGTCTTCCCAGGTCTGGCATCTACGACTCCCTAAACGACGCCGACTTGGGGAAAGTCAAAAAATACCTCCGAGAAAATTTGCGGCCATATCAGCACGAACTGGTTGAGTCTTTGATCAAATCCGGTCTGCTTAGTGGGGTCGCCCTCCTTCATGGTCCATCCGGGTCAGGCAAGACATACACAGTCAACCAAGCCGTCGCTGTCTTACTGTGCAGTGATATTAAGTACAGTCTCGATGAATGGGCCGAGATGCACCGGCGCACGCAAGCCTTGAAAGACCTCCGTGAAGAGGCGAAAAAGAAGTCTCGTGCAGCGAAAACACAGAAGAAAGATGGGACTCAGGCCACCCAACCCGCCGAATCCAATGAATCTGGACCTTTGCCATTGAAAGAGATTGTCGAATCTGAGACTGAACCCGATCTCAAACAATACATCATGGTCGAAACCCGCCTCACTTCTATTGCCATCCAAAATGAGACGACGGACAATCTCTTTCTTGACATGGAAGTACTGGGAGCTAAATGCACAGAGACACTTGAACGTTGCCCTCCTTTGGCTATACGCCTATACAATCGCCAGGCAGAATTTCAGGCCTTTATTGCAATGCTGAAAGCTGGATTCAATACGGAGACATTACCTCAACTACCTTTCAACATCGTCAATCCTGAGGCCTCCACCGATAATATATCTCTACAGCACCTTGAAAACTACGTAAATTCTTATACGGGAAATTTTACAGACATAAACGATTCGCGACTCACTATTCTCCCAGCATCCCTGGCCTACACTATCCTGATGCTGGCCGGTGTGAAAGAGAAGACGCAAGCCATTGAACAGAAGTGGACCCCCCAGCAACTAAAAGCCATCGAGAAATCTTTGGGTATGATCCATTGGGCAATGGGTGAACTTCAGCGAGAGAACAATCCATCCTTCAAGAGCATCGTCAATGTAATCAAGCCTGTCTTCCAGAAAGGCTGGGATTTCATCGTTCAAGAAGCAGACATCGTGGTCACAACAGCAGCAATTGCAACTAAGGAGTCTTTCTACCTTCGCAGAAAAACTACTGCTGTAGTCTGTGAAGAAGTTGGACGCATGACCGACGTCGACTTCGCTGGTGTCCTAGGGCACTTCGTCCACGCCAAAGTTATACTTGGCTCCGGTTCTCCCTCGCAACTTGGTCCCGTGCCTTTCGGTCCCTCGGTAAATAATTCGTTTCAAAATCAGTACAGACTGTCGATTCTAAATCGCCTTCTAGCCATTGGTTTCCCCGTCCGCGAACTTACGCAAACCGCACGTTTCCGAAATAGGATGCTCTTGACCATCAGCAATATCTCCAACGGCAAAGAATTCATTGCTTTTGAAGGTTCCATCACGGAGGAAGACACTCAGGAACCTACCAAACTCATGGATAAGCTGTTTGGTATCCGTAAATCAGTGGTTTTCCTCAATGTAGTGGGTGCGGATTCCGGTCGTGCTTCCACTGGATCATCCTACAGCGCCGACTGTGCTTTTGTGGGTATTCATACACTGATTGCAATGCTCGAGAATGGAGTCGATCCGGAAACTATCGCGTACATCCTTCCGTACACTGCGCAGAAGTCCTTGGTGACCGCTATCATCAAGACCGCTCAATCAGAGTATCGAGCCAAGGGTCAACATGACCTCGCTGAGCGCCTAGCTATACCTGTGGTTAGTACGGTCGACGCTTTCCAAGGAAAAGACCGAGAGTACATCATTCTGGATCTTTGCGCGACGGATGGTTTTGTTTTTGATCCACCCCGTTTCCTCGTCGCCGCTACGCGCGCTCGCTCTGGCATGGTAATGATTGGCGATTCTCTACGCCTCACAGGCCCAAGCACGCGTGTTGTTAAGCGGCAGCTTCCGATTTTGATGGTACTTAGATACTTGGAAGCTCAGCGTGCTTTTAAGACAATGGAGGATCTGACGCACATCAAGTCCTATCCAAATGTGCTCCCCATTTGATAGCCAGTAAATATGCGAAGGGCGTGGATCCGCTAGAACTGGCGTACATGTATAATGTATTGTAAATTATTGAGGAGGAGAACAATATGTACGGGTGGATAAATACAGTGTTCGTCAGACCGATTCAGCATAATAGATAGTGAAAATAGCAATACTCAACCTGAAATACATGCCTTACATCTGCCCGTGAATGATGCTTTAGCCTTCAAGTATGACCCCGCATAAGGTAGTTCCAAGACACCCCGAGGTATGCCGTTTTATGACGTTCATCACTCATTATATTACCCTTGGTAGAGTTCAGCTAACTTCGCATCTGTAAATTCTAGATGAGGAATACTACGCCGCTTTTTTATAATAACACTACATCGTTCTTCGTGCAACATTATCCCCCTAGCAAATTGAAAATTTTAGCAAAAATTAGCGAAGACCAATGTAAGATCTCCTGGGTTTAAAATAGCTGGCAATTTATAGCATTTATTACTTACTACATTACCCCTAGTTAAGTTGAACTAATTTTATATTCGCAGATTCTTGATGTGAAATCCTACGCTGCTTTTTGATAATGATTATACGCCGCTCTCCCCGCAACATCGTAACCCTTATGAACTTTGGATTGTATAAGAAATAGTGAATAGAGATGTCCTGTCGCGTAGGTGTAGAAATCACCTGTAGTTGTAATGTTTATCAGTTTGTATACGATAGCAATACTCTGTGATGATCGAATTCAATTTCCTGAGGGACATTATACTGATCCGACAGCGTGATAGAAGAGAGTGGTTGTTAATAAGCTTGATAAGTCCGGGAAACATAACTAGGGTTGCGTCATGAGCAACAGAAATTAACAAATCTTCATATGATGAAGAACTTCAGTTGCGTCGGCTGTAGTTACGAGAGCGCGAAATCTTGGTAAGAAGGAAGAAAGCTACCAGTTCAAAAACATGATACGTAACTACTTAATACCTATTTTTGCTCCTCCGCTCAACAAAAAGACATTCCCATGCTATTGAGACCGTGTAGCACTTCTCGGAAGTACCTATTCCTCTACATATGCTAGCACACCATACAGCTTGCCTGTTGCTTTGCCATTCTTGTCGCCTTGCTATTATACTGCCAAATCTTCCGAATTTACGTTGCCCTCCATCATGACAAGAGCTCTCAGTGGTCCACGGCGAGATGTTTCCGGTACGGGGCCATTTCGTCGGAACATTTCTTCGTATGCACCCATTTGCAATCCGGTATGTAGCAGTGGCCGTCGAATCGATTGGATCTCACACGCCTCTGTGAAACCGGCATAGCCATTTGCAGGGTAAGGTCTTTCACCCACCCCATCGAAATCGATTTTGGGTGACATGGGGGGTCGTGGCGAGTACATGATCCATATGTATGGCAGTGGTTCCCAGTCATGTTGGTTGCATGGTCTTCCAAAACCCAGTGAGTACGATTCAAGCACGACGTAAGACCACATAAGTGGGAAACCTCAATGTCGTTCTCAATAAGCTTGCCCCCCTCGTCTTCGCTGCACCCAAACACGAAGGAAATAATCCACGTGAACGGAGGACGAAAAGCTTTTTCATGACCCGGCATAGGACATGATGGGTTTTCACAGCACTTGATCGGGTAACGGTAATCCTCCATATAGCTAAACACATTGTCTGACCTGCTAGCCAAAGGAAGCACGCAATGTGCAAAAAGGGAACCGTTGATAGTTTCATTGACGCTGAGAGGATCAGTGTTCGTCTCGTCGTCCACGTACCACACAGGTTCAGCTCGGGCAGATACAGTTTGTAACAGAAATAAACCCAGTATTGGGCCCATTAAATGAAACGATCGTCATTGTACAGAGCCTTCTTACATTCATCGGGCCATGGTTGATCTTCAGCGTTGAGCTTCAGTTTCTTTGAATGGTCCAGGTTGAGGTCTGCTTTGTCGTCCGCATCGGTCATGTAGGTCAGTTCCCTCTTATATATCATTGTCTTGTCGGTCTTCGCTTAAAAAAAATCACATTCTTAACTACCAAAACACCCAAACACCACCAAAAACAATTCGCACAAACACTCTCCCAGCATCCTACTTACCCCCATCAAAACTACAACCTTGGAAAAGAGAAGTCCTTCAAGCGTTATATACAGAGTGGTAACGAGTATTGTAAGCACGTCCTTATCTATGATTCAAACTAGTGTTTATACCGTGACTGGGCCAAGGCCGTTACCAAGTGTTTTCCCTTATCTGTGTTGATACCCAGGGTAGCAATACTCTGTGAGGATCCAATTGAACTCCATACCGTGACTGATTATACCAATTAATTGCGAAGAAGGAAACACTTTTGACATCTCGTGACAGTAATCAATCCATATTTCGGATACCAAAATCAGCTAAAGAATACCAACAACATTCCACGCAAGCACTCTCTCAGCATCCTACTTACCCCTATCACAACTACACCCCGAAGAAGAAGAAGCCTTCCAAGCGTCCTGGGTATCGAAACAGGTAGGAGGAAACACTAAATAGCCAGGACGGGCACATAGACAACTCCCCTTTTGTATACCAGCACTTTCTCTTTCTCTTTCTTTTTAGTACATGCCAGCACTCATAATACACGTCAAGCCTGGGATTCCATATCATTTTCAATTTAGCTTGTTATATTATCAATTGATTCTGTTTTGGTGAGACCAATTATTCTACACAATTGATTCGACTGTGTCAATTCTCAACCTACTAGTCCTACCTAAGCCCTCTTACGCCTTCTGCCGCCGACTCTCTACAAATCCACCAGCCTATAAAAGCTCTTCCTGAACCTCCTCTCCTGCAAGGTGCAATTCACCGTCTAAAGAGAACGTTATAGTCGCTAATCTAATAAGTAGAATAAAGGGAAACGCAAACATTAGTCAATATATCTAGACATCCTAAAATTATAGAAATACCTACACATCTTAGGGCAATGCAATAATCCTGTATGATTAATGTAGTGGAGGATGCATAAATGTAGCTAATTAACTATCTACCCTAGTTCGATGCAGATATACATGAATAGGTTGCACCTAAAAACTTGATATCAACGCTAGATATACAGCAATGCACCTACGTACACCTAAAAAATACCTATAAATATAATAAGTTAAAGAATTTATAAAGTTTACTTAGTCAATCTAGACATTATAATATTAATGTTATACCTACACATCTTAGCGCTATATAATTAACTTGTAGTTGTAGTATTGTATAGAATTATTTACTTAGAAGATTATAAAGCTAAATATACAGCAATCTACCTAAATATACCTTAGAAGTATATATAACTAGAGTAAATTTTACAATTTACAGACCTTAGATAGTATATCTAGACATACTAATATAAATAATATAGGTAAACATATAAGCCGTGTGTAATACGCGTGTGGTCCTAAGAAAAAGCATAAATTAAATAGATAGAGAAGTATATATGTACCTATGTATACGACTACCATACCTGTAAATAGCTACAATACCTATATAAATAGATTAGATTTAGGGATTTTCAGACTAGGGTTAGTATATCCAGACATTTTAAAGTAGATGAAGTAGCTGTCTAGGTTAGGGTTTTGCGATACGCATGTAGTTCTACGAAGGAGAACGCGCCCGATGAATAGGGACATCACATATCTATATTCACACGACTAATAAACTACGCGAGTTTCACAAATCACCGTCAATAATCACAGAACTAAACTCAGAGGATGTGTTAAACACATGTCGTTGTATTCTACATAAACTAAAGTACATTCCCTCGAAAACCTATTGCCATGTTCTTGAGCACTCTTGGTCGAAGAATTCATCCACATCTCCTTAATCGCTGTCTTGGGAAGGCTTGAGCTCAAATGCCGGGAAACCAATCGCGATAAGCCGGGCCATTGTGGACAGCTTATATTGTCTATGGAAGCAGTTTTCGGACTTCGGGCATAGGGAAATAGGCGATTCCTTATGGGGAGCTCCAGTTGCAATACGTGCTTGGGCGAAACAAAAATGACCGCAAAGACCGGCAAACTCTGCATCAGTCATACGACCCGTTTCTTCGCATGCGAGGGCGGTGGTCTTGCGTGCACTATTGAACATAGGATTGGAAGCGATAGTACAGGTAGTTGTAATCCAGTCCGCTTTCTCGATCAGGAATCTGAAGCCCTTATTGGCAGTGTCCCGGATTTTATTGACGATATCCTGGTTGTAACGGTTGCCATTGGCGAGCAACTCTGATAGAGCATCCGGAAGGTCTGAAAGGGTCTCTTCTATTTCGTCAAGCTCTTCGGCCGAAAACTTGGACAAGATCGCTTCTGATTTTGGATAGATTCCAGCGAGCATGAGAGTCGTAAACGCAGCGGAGCCCTCCACCACCTTGAAGCGTTTGTCATCTATATACGCGAATTCACCAGTTTTGGCATCAGCGTAGTTCTCGATGTGCTCTTTGGAAATCTCATCCACGTACTGATCAGCATCCTTGAGAGGGAAGGGAAACGGTGGGAGCAGACCAGGATCGAAATCAGGTTTCATCATGGCGAGAACGGCGGCCAACTCAGTGCAAAGACTGTGTAGACGGATACCGAGGGACATGGGGCGCTTGAGTGCTTTATCAAACTCTTCTACCATGGGCAAGAATGCCTCGTAGATGTTGTCGGCTGTGGCGTTCTGGACAGCGACCAAAGTTACGCGCCCTTCTGTTGTGATGTAGCCCTCCTCATCCAGCTTCGCACGAGTTTCTTGACGTTGCGGTTCTGAGTCCTCGCTCGTCTGTTTCATGGCGATCCATTCTTTGATGGGATAAGATACGTCGGTGCCAAGGTATCCAAGGATAGCATGAAGCACGGTAAATGATGCACCGGAACCGGGGGGACCATGCAGCGTAGCAGTAGAGGCGAGGAGACCATTATCAATCCATGATTTGATGGGTTCCATCTGGTATCGACGAAGCTTTCCACTGACGAATTCAATGACGGTATCCTTCTGGGCGACAGTTGCGTACAGGCTGGAGCGAGAGAGTTGGTCGAGATTTACACCCATGAACATACATTGAAAGTCCTTGATCTTGTTCCATTGAGCCTGGTGCTTTTCACGGTGTAAATAGTCCATACGCAGGCTGTTGATGTTACCGGCAATGCGTTTCAGTTCCTTTTCATTGCTCCAGACTTCGATGCGGATAGGCTTCATATGATCTTTATTGTAAATTTCAAGGGTACTCTTGTCCATCTTGGTGATCTCACCCCGTTTGAGGTCAGAGGGATTGTGATCGTCTCGGGCAACGACAACCCAGACTTCCTTTCCACTGCGCTCGATCAACTGAGGCTCCTTGCAAGGACGGTCGACGACAATAGTCACTTGGTCCAGGCGTGAACCGGCCACAGAGTTGGTGACGATGCCTTTCCACCATTTGCCATTATCATTCTCGTTAAAGCGGAACGAGACACATACGCGAGTACCCTTTTGCAGTCTGGGACGAGGTTGCGATACTTCCTTAATAGACGCCATAACGGTATAGGACCAGAAGCTACCATCGCTCCATGAAGCCTCAATAGGATTGATTGCTGCTTTTGCTTCGTATTTATACTCCTGAGAAGGGAACATGAGCTCACGGAGGGCGGCGATGCCAACGATGCGGGACCATTCGACTGGACTCTCGAAGACAAACTTCGCGTCACTAGAGTAACGCGGAGGCTTGATCGACAGGTATTTTGCGTCGATAATCTTTCTGTTCTTATCCTTGAAATGCAACGTGGTAGGGTCGAATCGGTCATCGATCTTGAATCGGTCCACCAGGCGTTGAGCCAGCACGGGAATATCGTCTCTACGCATAAGCGTGTAGATGCCGATCGCTTGATGCATCAACTTGGCCAAGATTCGAGCTCCATCCGGCGTAACAGACTTGTCGGGGACAAATAAGTTGGAAGCGTAGGCAGCATTGGGATTGTGAGGAAAGTACAACACGAATAATCCTTCGTCACTCTTATCAGCGGAGATGACAAGCTTTTCAGCGAGCTCCTTGTCCATATTACCAAAGAATTGTGTAATAACAGAAGGGTCCCTCATGGCAAAACAGTGATGAATGTCTTGGTAGGAGCCGGGCTCCGTGTCGACATCGGGAAGGCGTGCATTACGAAAGGTGCTATAGACGCGAGCGGTGTATTGAGGTTGTTCGTTCTTCCTGCTGGGATCAAGGTAGTTGAAATCGAAACGGTATTCAACAAAACTCTTGTAGTTGGGATCGAAGCAGAAGGTGATGCGGGTCGAGATCGATTCATTTTGCTGACACTTTGTAGGAGGAGTCCGCAGCTTCGTCTCGCGTTGACCAGGTGCCTCACGAATGCGTTGCTTCTTGGCCTTCATCAAAGCCTTGAAGTCGGTAGAGGCTGTCGCGGCTTTCTTCGCATCGGCATCGTCCTGCTTTGCCTTGCGCTTGTTGGTAGCGATCCAAGGGCCTGCTTTGTCAAGACCCTGCTGTGTAGCCAGTTTCTTGTATTCCTCAATGGCTTCTTTGTTGATGGGGATCCTTCCGAAGGAGACAAGCACGTATTTAGAGAAAAGAATGGTGTGCAGGCGCTTATGAGAAATCTCCCAATGCATCACAAAGAGCAGATGAGAGCGGAACTGTTTGATATTGTACGGAGTGACACCATCTTTGCAGAACGGAGGGCGAGTAAGCTCGGCAATTGCCACTTGGCGTAGGATATCGTCGGGTGTAGGCTGGTACAGGCCGAAGGTGCGATCAGACCGTGTCTTCCGGTAGCTCGCTAGATTCTCGATTGCTTTGACACGGAGTTCTTTCTCGAGCTCAGCGCGTGTGACTCTATGGGGAGGCTTGCCGTTGTCTTCGGACTTCATGACGCTGTCGCATTTGGCGAACATGTTGACGTGCTTCAGTTCAATATGGGACTGGCCAGTGAAGTGACTGTCATAATTGAAACCATCGAAGTCATTCCTGTCGAAGACGGGCAGCAACGCGTTTGAGGCGGAAGCTGAGCGAGGACGACGGACACGAACAGGCGGGGTACCATCGGACAGTTTGGTCTTGACGTACTCAACGTACTTGCGGAGGTCCTTGACGTGATACATGTCGCCACCAACGTTCAAGTCTTTTCGAGCGCCCGAGACGGCGGAGCGTTCCGGCACCTCCATCTTGGTGGCGAGCGGATGTTGCTTTACGTGCTCAGCCTGAGCGTGAATGACCTTGATTGCATCATCTGTGAAGAGAGCAGATAGTGGCTTAAGTTGCTTCTCGCGGATGACCTTGGCGTTGGGGAGGCCCTCATTCTCCTCAGAGTAGGGAACGAGAATGGCAGTGGTTGCCGGGAGGTGGTTGAGCGTGTAGTCGTTCTTCTCAGCGGTCTTCTCTTGATCCGGGTTGTCAGGATCGCCGCGGCCAAAGACGACGCCGACGCCACCCGAGGCCTTGAACTGGGCCTTCTCGCGAGCTAAGTTGTCACCGATGTCGAGGTCTATACGGTCCATCGTGCTGAGAGTGCGTGTGGGAGAATATATAAGTGTGCAGAGAAAAATGCAGAGGGGTATGCAGACGAGTGCGCAAGAAGATGTGCAGAGTATGCTGAGTAGGTAGCAAGATTGTGTAGGAAGTAAGATGGGGGAGGAGGACGAGGGGGGGCGAGGACGAGGTGAGAGAGGTTGTGCGACCCACTGCGCACGGACCAGCGTGGTATCGTTTTGGGCAGTCACCACGCCTTTGCCTGGCGCCCTGCAAAGAAAGGTATGCGAATGGGATATTTGGTGATTGGTGCGTTTTTCATAACAGTCCCTAGGGATAGCTATGGAAAACAAGATTGTAGTTGATTGAATAGTTTTGAAATCCGCTCGCATGGTGGCGTAGAAAGCTTGTCCAAATGCCATCCTGAATTGATCCATACACAAGGCAAAGCGAGACGACTTGCGTTGTCCCTAACCGTGTCTCCCTGCGTTTTCAATTTCCGGCACTCCCGTCGGCGGGATTTGTAGGAAAGGTCGACGAGGCAAGCTCCGCAAGATGCAGCAGCCTGTGTCGATGTTGGAGGTAGGGGTTCGTCCGCTGGGTTGTCTACCACAGGCCCAGTAGAAACAGGAATACAGTGGAATATCGGAGGTAGAAGGCTGTCCGTGGTAACAGAGGGAGAGCGTGAGGAGGTGATATTACCGGTGATGGCGATGGAGGTCACGAAGCAAGGGAAGACGGGTTGCTTGTTGGCATTGAGTTGGCGGCGCCTAGGCGGGAGGGTTTCTAAGTCTCCAGTGGCACCGATATTTCGCAACTCGCGCTCGCCGGTTCATGGCATGAACGATCGCGGGTGGCTAGTGACTGGCTCGCAGGGCCAACGGTGGACTTATGGCTCGCATCGGGGCGATAGCCCTCAGACAACGGTACCCGACGCCGTTCCAAAGTTGTAGAGAGGCATATGTTTTAATAAGAATTTTTGAAATTGACTGTCTTTCGTAGACCTTCGGCTTGACCGCTCTCGGTACCGGTGTTGATGTTGCAGTGCTGATAATGAGTTTTGAAATTGACTGTCTTTCGTAGACCTTCGGCTTGACCGCTCTCGGTACCGGTACGGACGGGCGCAGTGGCTAGTAACTGGCTCGCAGGGCCAACGGTGGACTTATGGTTCGCATCGGGGCGATAGCCCTCAGACAACGGTACCCGACATCGTTCCAAAAGTTGTGGAGAGGTATGTATTTGAATAAGTTTTTTTTTGAGCTTGACTGTCTTCTGACCTTCGGCTTGACCGCTCTCGGTACCGGTACGGACGGGCGCAATGGCTAGTAACTGGCTCGCAGGGCCAACGGTGAACTTATGGTTCGCATCGGGGCGATAGCCCACAGGCAACGGTACCCGACACCGTTCCAAAAGTTGTAGAGAGATATGTACTTGAATAAGTTTTTTTGAGCTTGACTGTCTTTTGACCTTCGGCTTGACCGCTCTCGGTACCGGTACGGACGGGCGCGCGACACGGAGTGTGCGGCGAATGGAGGGCACCGTGTAGTACGGATCAGCTATATCGTCGGGACACACCACCTACTCTTTGGGAAGAATAGGTGGTGTGCCAAAGAGAAAAAGAGAGAGAGAGAGAGCTGGTATACAAGAGAGGTAGTAACCACAGTGCCAAGACCAACGTACGCGATTACGTTAGCCTGTTTAGTGTTAGCGTACCCTAGTTTGATCTTAGCTTATGGTAACCAGTTACAATTGGCCTTTCGAACGTTTCCCCGCATTCTACCTATTAGACCAGCGACTATAACCACCTCTTTAACCATTGATGGCAAGTCTACAATAGCTAATAGCGCACTCAGTCTCTGCGAATGGATCATTGATTGCCTACATACCTCTCTCGAAAAGTGCATTTTGTCTCGGTCATAAATCAATGCGAGAATACCGTACATGTGAGTACGTAAACGATGACTGGTTGACCTGTATACAAATTTCTCATCTTTCTTTGCGCAACGCATGTTCGTGCGCGTCAAGGGACAATTGACTAAAATCTTTGCATGCATCTGCCGATGTGATGATCTCGGCATACCATCACCAAAACCCCTCTTCTGTCGCTATTCATTACTCCGAGCCGTTTTTTAAGTCATTGATGGATGTACTAGTGAAGTACTTATACTTCCCCAAACTTAAAATTGTATTGTAGTATTGGAACTTCACAGCCATGGCACTTAGACTCTCGCTACTGCTGTCTGCAGCTTTTGCTCAACAAGTCTATGTCCCTACAAACGGCCCTTCAGTACCTTCTCGATGTGTTGCAAATAATAGCTATGCTACAAGCCTCCCTTCATACTATTTTCAAGACTTCAGTTTCACCCAAACAGAAACAGTTCGTACGGCAACATCGGTGCCAGCTCCGACTAGTACCACAGTATATGCACCACCGTATAGTTCTCTGAGCCATTTATTACCAAATTTGACGACCACGCAATGGGGGAACTGGGACCCTTCCGCGACACAAGCACCCACGGACACGGATAATCCATATGGAAATGCGTCGTGGAGCGCTATTTGGAGCGCTGTGCCTATCAGTAATTTCACTCGCGGCATTTACTCGACAACAGTCTCTCCGACGCCGGTTCCTACCAGCGAGTTGGTATTGCCCCCGCCAGAATACTTCAAGCCTCAGGACTGTTACACGTTTCCTTCTTCCTTCATGCTTGGCGTCGCCGGCTCAGCATGTCAGATCGAGGGAGCAATCGCAGATGAAGGACGCACACCGGCACTCGCAGATGCCTTCGCCAGACCCGGCGCGTCACCAGACTACGTGACAAACGAGAATTACTACCTCTACAAGCAGGACATTGAGCGGGTTGCGTCGATGGGCGTCAAGTACTATTCTTTCTCTGTTCCATGGACACGCATTCTTCCTTTCGTACTTCCAGGAACTCCTGTCAACAAACAAGGCTTGGACCATTACAATGATCTAGTCGATTTCGTGTTGAGCAAAGGGATGCTTCCTACCATCACACTCATTCACACTGACGCACCTCTTCAGTTTTACTCGAACATCACTGACACGGTCATTGCCCCCGGTACTGGAGGAATCGGGTACACCGATTCCGCTTTCCAGCGCAGCTACAACAACGTTTCCTTCGAAGATGCTTTTGTACACTATGGCAAAGTCCTCATGACGCATTTTGCCGATCGCGTTCCCATCTGGTTCACTTTCAACGAGCCACTGCTAGGCGCTCGCAACGGCAAGAGCATAGATGCCGTAATCAAAGCCCATGCGCGACTCTACCACTTCTACAGGGAGGATATCAACGGCACCGGAAAGATTTCTCTCAAGTTCAACGACAACTTTGGTATTCCTCGCGACCCACAGAATCCCGCGGACGTGGACGCAGCCCACCATTTCAACTCCTTCCAGCTCGCCACCTTTGCGAACCCTATCTTCCTCGGCGAAGACTACCCGTCTTCGTACAAGGACACGATTCAAGACTACGTACCTCTCTCAGCATCTGACCTGGCCTACATAAACGGCACCGCAGACTTCTTCTCCATCGACCCCTACACAGCCACGGTAGTCAGCCCACCCCCCAACTCCACAATCAAAGCCTGCGCAAGCAACCCCTCGCACCCGCTACGCCCATACTGCGTCACGCAGTCCACCACCACAACAACCGGCTGGAACATCGGCTACCGCAGCCACTCATACGTCTACATCACTCCAACCTACTTCCGCACCTACCTCTCGTACCTCTGGAACACTTTCCGCTCGCCCATCGCCATCACCGAGTTCGGCTTCCCCGTCTTCGCCGAGGCGGAGAAGACGCTGGAAGACCAGCTGTTCGACAGCCCGCGCAGCTGGTACTATACATCGTTCCTGTCGGAGATGCTGAAGGCCATGTGGGAGGACGGCGTCCAAGTGATCGGCGCCTTCGCGTGGAGCTTTGCTGATAATTGGGAGTTTGGCGACTTCGATGCGCATTTTGGGATTCAGACGGTGAATCGCACGACGCAGGAGAGGAGGTACAAGAAGAGCTTTTTTGAGCTGGTGGATTTTGTGGAGAGTCGGCGGCAGAAGGTGTGACAGAGCAAGTTCTAACGTGCATGATGATCAGTACACCGAGGGAAATAATACAACAAGTAAAATATTTCCAATACAAACTAGGAGCTATAGGCATTAGATGCGTTTATAGGTATTAGTCAGTAAATCTATTAATTTCTATAAAAAGGTCGATTTAGTGCCAAAGTCCGCTGAAGCTCTGAAAACTCTCGAGCAAAATCCACGCACTGAAGCCGTGGCAATCCTTGCAGAGGGGTATACTTTACATTTCAAGATCTTGCGGGCCTGGTTGGGGCTGCAGATCATTGGTGCTGGAATGATGCGGCGGAAGAATCATATCAAGGCTACGTCGTAGTCTGGGGCATTTTGTTATTCAGGCTGCTCCATATGCATTCAATTTGTAGGAGGTTGAGATTTGCTGGCTTCTCTCCAATTAACCCATGCACATGTGAGCAAGTGATGGATAGGTTGGGAAGGCGAGGGGTTTTGTAGTACGGCCTGTTACAGCACGTCAAATCTGATATTATTTTCAATTTAACTAATATAAAAAGACGATAAATTAAACGAAAGGAACATAGATATATTCATTCCACTTGTATATAGACACTATTATCTGTAGATAGAGGCGTTTACAAAACTCGTCTGAATTGGAATCGTCCACTAAAATTTCTTCTGGATATTCTGGATGGGAAGCTCCGTTGAGGATTGAGAGAACTGGTCTGGTTGGCTCCACGTTACCCCTTAATGGTAGGTCTTGGACATCATAGTTGTGTGCCGGCCAACTCGGGGATTGTATGGCTAGTCGAAGCTTCTCATATATTGACTTTCTCGTGGAATCTGAGAGCTTTCCCGACGGACTGTAAATTCGGATAGCGTCCACGAGATGAGTCCATAGACCCTCTATGTGCTTTAGCCAGATTGTACTCGTAGCTAGCTTGTCGATATTGATAATCCTGTTGACGCTCGATAGGATAGCGTTTGCAATGTCTGCAGTAAGGCAACTCTTGTAGTAGGTAGATCGTTCCGAAAGTGGTGAGGAGGCATGGAATGGCTGGGTTGATATAGCGCTACGCGCGGCGGTGATGATCGAATCTTGCATGATAAGCCCCTTGATGGCTCGTTGACGCTGCTGTCGGAGGTTCAGTTTCGTGTTCTTGTAGAGGTCCGATTCCTGGTCTATGCCGGGCAGGATATACTCCTTTAGCACGATCTCGTTGACGTCGAGGTATCGGAATACAGCTAGTCGTATTCTGTCCTGCACTTTCGACCGTACAGCCTCGTTCCAAGCCTGGACTTCATTTTCATCCTCATGTACGTTTATGACTTCAGTCATAGGCCACATCTCCCGACTGTTTTCATCGTGCTCTTCGTTCGTTGGATTATTGTCTTCGTTCGCTGGGTTATCGTCGGCGATCACGATGTCGTTGACGTCAGGGCAGACGTTTTCCTTCTCTGTAACCCGAATGATTTCGTTGTCCATGTTTCAAAGCCAAGGCAGATCAAAGATAATAGTGAAAGATTGTCGCAGTCGTGAGGATTAGATTTAGCTGAATGTAGTCTGATATATTCAAATTGATATAAAGGGAAGATTAGATGAGTGTTGCAATCAAAAGGATTAAATTTAGCTGAGATTGTAGTCTGATAAGTTCGGATCGATATGGAGGAAAGTGAGCTAAGAAAAAGTATTGCCGTATCTGTAGTAGTTTTAGTGATGATTAACGGTCATAATACGTCTAAGCACTGATTGGCTGCGACTTATTCAAAACGTTATGATTTTGAGTTTGATCCTCACAGAGTATCACTACCTATACGAATGTTAGTGCTCGTGGTATCAGCGGCAGATAAGGGGTCACAGAATTGATGGAAAGTTGGAACAGTTTACAAACCCTAGTCAATATATCTAGACATCCTAAAATTAATAAAATATCTACACATCTTAGGGCAATGCAATGACCCCGTATCGTTAATATGAGAGAAAATGCAAAAAATAGACAATTAATATGATAGTAACATGGCTCGCGTTGAGTCTATCAACGCCAGCGACTCGCCTTTCCTGTGAGATGAAATCCAACGCTTTGAATAAGATATATCTACAAGGTATCTGAACTGGTATTGAGTTAAGAGAAACACTCCTCTTCGTGAGAATAAATGTATTCATGTCAGACATATGAATCCATTCCACCCACAGCTCATTGATGCATCAGATTTAGATATTTCCCAGTACCGCAGTGGTAAGGGTTATCCCTCACGTGCGCAAATAGTTGCCTGTGTGCCCGTCCAGGCCGAGGACGTTACCAAGTGTTTTCCCTTACCTGTGTCGATACCTAGGGTAGCAATACTCTGTGACGATCCAATTCAATTTCAAGGGCTATCCCTACCCATACAAAAATCATTGATGCATGATCACTTTTGGGTGCCTCGAACATAATTACTGGGTGTCAGAAGATTATGAGATCAACAGATCTCGAAAACGCTGCTACGGTCATAGACATTATCATGCTTACGGAAGATTACGAACAAAACAATATCGACGAATTGAAAAACTTACCCTGGCCATGGCCATGCCGCTTGTATGGCAGGAAACCGAGAGAACGGCACAACACCACCATACCACAATGGCAGGATTCTGGAATTGTTTTCAATCACACGTCTGCCGCATTTTTTGACTAAAGATTTAGAACCATGCTAACCTGTAGTTGTCGAGAATTTTGTGGACAACCCCAAAGCATAACTTGAAGCACCGCATGCGTTTGACGCAACTCGAAATATTGAAATAACGAACTGCAATGGACTTTTGAGGCTTGGACACCAAAACACCTTTTTCCTGAGCTCTGATTCGCCTTATTTTCTGATCAGGCGTACCGAGGACGCCACGGTGGGTTTAGTGCTGCGCATTGTACGCAGGTCCGCCGCTGCGCAGTCGGGAAATTCCCGAACAGGGCGGGAATTCTACCCACAATAGGGATGCGTATAGGGGGCTAACCCGACGATCTCCCAAACCGAAATCATAATCATACCACGCCTATAACGGTGACTGAAACCAGCGTTTGATATGTCTAATGCATACTACATAGCCTCCCGCCCCCATGCTTGAAGGATCGGACATGAGCAGATGCTTCGCATGCGCTAGCCATGCCGAACGTGGTGAGCTGGGGTAGGAAAGGCTATTAGAATGAACCGACAGTACGATACGTCAGATACGATACTCGGTGCTTGTACGAGGAAATGGGGGTATGCGGGCCGCTCACCCTTGTAAATAGATGTTGGAGTCACTTTCCTGCTGACCGGGTTCTGCTGCCTTTCTTCATCTTCTGCCAGTGTATGTACTCACAGTGCTCCTACACCACCGTCCGCGTACTGGCCACCAACCGGGACTGGATCGACGTTCTTTTTTTCTTTACGTATAATTGCAGTTCGATCAGGAGCCTCTTGGATCTCACTGTTTAGTCACTCTTTCTGATATCCCTTTCTATCTTCTGGATTTGTTGAGCGGGTGTACGGCTCCGTTCCCATCACTTGCATCCCCGACGCGTAATTCCAACACAAACGATAAAGACACCACTGCCAACCCACAAACCCAACATGGCGCAACGGAGAGGCACCAGCGCCTTCGACTTCCACTTCTTCCGCTTCTTCAACCCATCCTCTCCCAACAACACCATCTCCTCAGGCATATTCCGCAATGCCGCCGGCACCCTCAACATGACTATCCAAGAGACCTTCTCGTCCTCTGAAAACTGGATTCTCTATTTCCAATCCGACGTTTACTTCATCCGTAACTACGACTACGGCGGCGGCCTGCAAGTCGGCCTCGATTCAAAGACGGCGACGGAGCCGCGGCTGATTAACCGCGAAGGGAAGCTCGGACAGCAGTGGACGCTTACGAAGGCGGAAGATGGGAAGAGTTGGATGATTACGAATGGCTTGCTTGGGAAGGATATGTTTCTTGGGCTGGATGGGAGGAAGCCGGTTATGACGAGTGATAAGAGCAAGGCGACTGTGTGGGATATTGAGATGAATGAGAGTGCGGGGTTGCCGGCGGCGGGGAGTGACTTGATTACGAGTGTGCAGGATTTGGAGGTGAGTTCAAACTCTTGAGATCGCGCGTGTTGAATTAAGCTCTTCTACGCATACAAGATCGGCAGAGGGCGATGAACTAACATGCCATCCCCTTACAGAGCCCCCCAGTTTCATCATCAACTGCATCACCATCCGGTACCCTCACCCCCTCCCCGTCCTCCTCTTCCTCCTCCTCTTCCTCCTCCTCTCCCTCCTCCTCTCCTTCTGGAGTAAAAGGAATCAACGGCTACATCGAAGAACCCTCCCCGAACTCGCTCAGTGGCGGCGCAATCGCAGGCATCGTAATCGGCGTGCTTGCGCTCATAGCGCTCCTACTCGGCGCAGCTCTCTTCCTCCTCGCGCGCCGCAAGAAGGCAAAGAAAGCCGCGCAAGCCGCATACACTGACAAGAACCATCCCGCTCATGGCGGTGGCATCCACACCCAATACGCTCCCGTGCATGAAGCGCCGTCGTATGACGTGGATCGGAAGCAAGGCAGTGTTACGTATGCGTATAGGAGTGATCACCAGGGACCGCAGGAGCTGTCGGCATCGAATCCAGCTGCAGAACTGGGTGCGCAAGTTCCGGGGGGGAGGAAATAGAGGAGGTATGAAGGTGATGACTTTGATGTGGATATGAGGTGAGAGCACCGTTCGCATTTCATTGCTTTTGGCATATTTTATGAAGGAGGAATCAGAAAAAAGGGGTGGTAGCGATCCTGCATTCATCTTCAGTCAGTCCATGGATCCTTTGCAATATGTCAGGTTTTCCTTGCGTTGTCTTCTTTCTATGTTTATGGATTTTACTCTCGAGGCTCTTGGTTTTCTTTTAATTGCGTAGATGACGCTTAGGGACATTAAAAGAGGAGGAACCGACTGAGTTACAGCTGTTCCAAGGGAATTGTTTGTTTTATTATGGGCGGGATTTCCGTTGAGGGAGGGATGTGTGTTACATAGCTGGATCAATGTCCGTAGGAGAAGGCGTACTGAGCGCTTAATAAACAATCTGTCTTAGCGTCTCTTATTATGTCGAAAATTTTATTCTGTAGTGTATTTTCTTCCATAATTGCTAAGTTAAGAAACGTATTTACATCCATAGACATGCGACCTTCCTGTGTGTCCGCTAGATCAATGAGGTGAAGACTATGAGCTATACAATATGGAGGCAATCAAAATATATCACTTCAAGTCCATTGGCTAACAAAAAGCAAATCTCAACGACTGGAATCATGTTCATCGGTTGTGGTTACAAGAACAATCGTTTTAACCACGGCGATCGGAGGTTGTTAATAGCTTCGCCGCACCTTGTTCGTCTCGAAGCTTGTTTGTCTAATGAAATGCCCCTCCAGCCCCACTTCGACTACAAACAACACCACCTGTCACCCCTCTCTCTCCACCACCCTCCCTTCACAATCCCTCAACCTCAACCATGCCTCAACAAGGCTCCAAAATCGTCGACCTCGACGCCACCGCCGAAGCAGCTGCCGAAGCTGTCGCCGAAGCGAGCGCACAAGACCCCAAACAAGACGCACACGAATCCGAAGATGACAGCGGCGAGGAAGCGACCGGGGCGGTAGAGGGCGCTGAGGGCGCGACACAAAAGAAGAAGAAGAGCAGGAGAAAGAAGGTCAAGGAAGCTCTCACTGGGTCATCCTCCAAAACACCCGACATTGCTTCCGCCGACGCGCCCGCCAGCCAGCATCTCAGCAACGACCAGCTCAATATGCTGCTTGAAGCCAATCCGGCGCTGAAGAACGAGCTCATGTCCAAGTCGCAAGGCAAGGGGGACCTGCAGAAACTGCTGCGGAATCTCAACATCAACGAAATGATGACCGGTTTGTCGGCTGGGGGCAAGAACGCAAAGGACATGGCCAGCTATACCTTCTGGAAGACCCAGCCAGTCCCAAGCTTCGAGGAGATGGCCGCAGGCAAGGATAAGATTGTGGATGGTCCCATCAAGGAGATTGACATTGAGCGGGTGCCCAAGGAGCCGAGCCCGCTGTTAGAGGGCTTCGAATGGGTGACGATGGATCTTGAGGACAGCAAACAGATCGACGAGGTGTACGACCTGCTCTACAACCACTATGTTGAGGACCAAGAAGCCATGTTTCGCTTCCGCTACTCACCATCGTTCTTGGATTGGGCTCTCAAGGCACCGGGTTGGAAGAAGGACTGGCATGTGGGCATCCGTGCATCCAAGTCTGGCAAGCTGGTCGCTTTTATATCTGGCATTCCCCTTCGCCTGCGCGTCCGCGAGCGCGTCCTCAATTCCTCCGAGATCAACTTTCTCTGCGTTCACAAAAAGCTGCGGTCGAAACGTCTGGCGCCGGTTTTGATCAAAGAAATCACTCGTCGCTGCTACGTCGATGGTGTCTTCCAGGCCGTGTACACGGTCGGATCGCTCCTTCCTACGCCCGTATCTACCTGTCGGTACTTCCATCGCTCACTCAACTGGGAGAAGCTGTACGATGTCAAGTTCTCGCCGCTTCCACACGGTAGCACCAAACAGCGCCAGATTATCAGGTATAAGCTACCTGAGCAGACATCAACACCTGGTCTGCGCGAAATGGAAGCAAAGGATACGGACACCGTAGTGGACCTGCTGCAGCGCTACCTCAAGCGCATGGACATGGCGCAGGAATTTTCCACGGAGGAGTTCAAGCACTGGATGTTCCCGGCCGAGAAACCCAAAGAGCAAGTAGTCTGGACCTATGTTGTTGAAGATCCCGACACCAAGAAGGTGACAGACTTCTTCTCCTTCTACAACCTCGAGAGCACCGTCATTGGCCATAAGAAGCATGAATCCATCAAGGCAGCTTATCTTTTCTACTATGCGACGGAGACGGCATTTACGGGCAAAGACGATGCGTTGAAGACGAGGCTGAACAGCTTGATCAAGGATGCCTTGATCTTGGCAAAGAAAGTGAGGTTATGCTGCAGTCGAAGCGGTTGGATGATGCTGACATTGACAGGCTGACTTTGACGTTTTCAACGCGTTGACACTACTTGACAACCCGTACTTCCTTGAAGAGCAACGTTTCGGTGCTGGCGATGGTTCCCTCCACTACTACCTGTACAATTACCGCGCGGCACCTTTGCCCGGTGGCATCGACGCACGCAATCAACCGAGCGTCAAGCAGACCGGTGGAGTAGGTCTTGTCATGCTATGAGCCATCACTGAGGCTGCCTCTGGATCAATCAGAAAGTAAAATTTTTGTGCATTGGGTGGTTCTCCTACTTGTGTCTCCAAGCGCAAGGATCTTCAAAGCAAAAAATCATTAGCTTAGCAGCTTGTGAGCAATTTACTTTTGAAATAAAAGCCCGACATGTGAGGAGCACGACAGTTGACTAAGAATCATATCACATGGTAAATGCAGTAAGATGGGCATGGATGTTCTATGTACTGTAGTTTTCAAGCAAGCAACCAAGCGAATCTGAACACCTGAAAATCCACCAAGTCGAGATTGTGCCTATTGCCGAGACAGTTCCTTCCAAATAATTTAACAAAAGCAAACACTTAGACATTTCGAGATTTATGAAATCGAGAACCTCACATCTCGCAAACATCTTGAATCCACCACCACCACCCGTCCGTGCACAGAACTCTTGGCATCAATTAGTTCCATCTCCGCAAACCCAACCTCGACCCATCAATTCCATCTTAACACCCACGACCGTACCACCTCTCGCAACCTCCAATTCGACACATCGCACGCCCATACTCCAAGCCCTTCCTCCTCCTCCGCCCACAGCGGGGCACGACGCCAAAACACCACCTCGCCAACCCCCAAGCCCATCAATCCCACGACAAAAAAACCTACCTACCAACCAACCATCCACCATGCTCCCCCGAACCACCCTCCTCCCCCTCCGCCGCATCATCCTCGCACCCTCGACCTCCTTCTCGCAAACCGCAGCAACGCGCACATTTCACAATCCTGCGTTCCAAACGCAAGCGCGGCCGAGTCTCGTGCTTTCTAGCCTGCGCGCTGGCGGTAGGACGAATGGCGTGACGACGAGCCAGAATTTGTCGGGGGCTTTGAGTGGAGCGGGACAGCAGCAGGCTCGCGGCATGAAGGTGCGCAGTTCCGTCAAGAAGCTGTGTGAGGGATGCAAGAGCGTGCGTCGCAAGAAGGGGAAGTATGTGTATATTATTTGCGATAAGAATCCGAAGCATAAGCAGAGGTGAGTTTGGCATTTTTCATTTATTATGGGAGTATGGGGGTAGGGAACGTGGTCGTGTTCCGAGTGCTGGATAAAGAGAGACAAGAAAGTCGTGGAAAACGGGCGAGACGAGACTGATGAACAAGATATCTGAAGTGAAACGAAACTAACGCGATTCTTTGGGTTCACAGGCAAGGATAACTCAAAATACGATACGTCCTCAAACAGTCAAAACGAGCATATCTATCATCGAACTCCCACCTCAGCCTACTTCCTCCCTTAGATCTAAACCGGGGGAACCTCACACATCTGGCGGGCACATACCACCACAATACAGCAACCTCTCCCTCCTACCTCCCCCAATCAACCCGCACCGCAGAGAAAAAGGGGGAAAAGGAACAAGACTGCAAAACACATGGATGATGTTTATGTACATTACAAGCCCCTCCAAGCATAGATTCTACAGACGGGTCAAATAACGTCGCTTATGTAGACTTTTGACTCGTCTTTCCTTGTATTATATCTCTGTATATTGAATGGAACTCTTTTTTTTTCTGTCGTGATGGTGAACTACATACCTACCTACATCAATGGGTGAAGACGACGGATACATGTATGTATGTAGTTAAGGTTCTTCAGGCTATCATTTTTGCATTTCTATCTATTTCCTCCGCCTACCCATCATGGAAATGTTGGGGGAAGGTCGTAGATACATGGATAACGTACACACATACATACATGGTTTCTCCGTTTTCATCCCAGCAAAAAATAGAGAGGAAAGCATCCAATCAGTCGTTTCAGTTCAATTGATTCGATCGTATCATCCATCGATCCAATCAATCGCAAAAGAAAAAAGAAACAAAAAAAAAGTGAGAATATAGAGCTTATCATTACAAGAAAATTTCATTTTTTTTTTTTCGTAGTAGGTTATCTTTCTTCATCGTTTAACCGTGATTTATCGTGAAATGTGTAAGATGCTGATAAGGAAGAGGGTATCATGACGTTAAAGTTTCGATTAGACGTAGCTGCGGCTACGGTGGGAGTGGTGGGAGTGACGGGGGCTGCGGGAGCGGTGGCCGTGGCGCGAGTAGTGGGTTTCGCGCTTGACGACGACGCGGTCGGAGCGGTAGTGGTGATGGACAAGGAGAGCGAAGATGGTGGTGAGGAAGAAGAAGATGCAGTTCCTGTGTGTTGTCCAATCAGTAATCTGCGTGCGATGGTTTGGTTGGAGGGAAGGAAGAACTTACATAATGCCAAACGCAAACGCGGCCTTGAGCATGGCGCATTGCTTGTTCACGTCGACGCCCAAGATGGTCCCATTGACGGTCACGATGCCGAAGTCGGCCGAGTACGAGCGCGACTGGTCCCACCTGGCGCAGTCGGCCTGGGTGATGCCGCGCAGGCACCACACGGCGCCAATGAAGGCGCCAACGAAGAGCAGGTCGACAAAGGCGACGAAGCCGGCGCTGTGCTTGGCGCGCGAGTACAGGAATAAGGTACCGATGGCCCAGGCGGCGCCCAAGACGGAGACGATGAAGAGGACGAGGATGGAGCGCGGCGTCAGCATGTTGCGCTGGTCGTAGAAGTCGACGAACCAGGCCAGCATGCCGAGCGTGGGGATTAGGGTCAGGATCTCGGCGAGGCGCCAGAAGACGAAGGAGAAGCCCGAGATGGACATGTTGGCGGTTGTTTGGTTAGAGTGTAGATAGGCGGGTGTTTGTTTGTTTGTTTGTTTGGTAGCGATAGGAGTGGGAGTGGTCTTAGTGAGAGTGGGAGAAGTAGTGTGGGTGGTGGTGCAGAGGGAGAGGCTGCTTATTTGTACAACGGCGCGATTGGCATCGAAAACCTTGGAAGGTGAGAGGTTCGCTGCAGATAAGTAGCACCTCGTAGCGGCGCAGTGAGAAAGCAGGGTGACGTATGGGAGGTGATGAGCTGGCTGCCATTGTAGGTGTTTATGTATGTAGTGTAGTTGTTCATGTTTGGTGGGGGGTGAGAGAGATGGCGGGGGAGGCTGGTTAAACTAAAATGCTGTGGCTGACCACGTTTCGTGTATCCTTGGAAAATACCTGGCATTTCTGACGCAAAAATCAGCTTGGAGCAGAACAAGAGAGTTAGATCGGTTGGGAACTTGCATCTTGACATTTTGAAACTTGGAAACGGGCCGCTGTCAGCGAGCTTGATCTTGGGCTCTGCTTGTAGCGAAGGTTCAAGAAGGTTGGGTTGGGCCGCTTACTTACCAGATGCCCGCATCACGTGGCTGGATTACATAACCTTCGAATCTACTCTTCGACCCATCCTTGAGTGTTGGGCCCATCTCACATCTACCTACTCCTGCGTCGTGTTGGTATTCCTGCAAATCGCTGATCCCATTTCCAATGCACCCCTTTCGCCCTTTATAACAATCAATTGCTTCCCTACCCTCCATCCGGACTAAACCCTGTCCACCTCCATCTAAGTATCATGCCGTGCCCCTCGCTTGCGCCGTGAATTGGCATATTACGAGCGTGAAAAACAACAACAACATGCATGCGGATTCGCGTTGCGAGGCTCCGAGCCGCCTTCTCGAACCATGGGCTCTGCACATCCCATCCCTCCGACCGTGAAGCGCATTCGATACTTCGATCTCGTCACCGACAACATGGTAAACAAATAGCTGTACCGCCTCCACCCGTTCTCCCAACGTCTCCATCGGGCAAGTCGTAGGTGTGCATTCAGCCTAGCCCCATTTACCCGCCAGCTACTCGGACATGATTTCACCGTTTGAAGGACTTGTCCCGGCTCCTCCCCGCGCCCTAGTTGGGGTCCGGAATGGTGGTCGCATCTCACTGACACCCAGAGACGAGACATGCAATCACTCTGCTGCACCGTAGTGACCGTACGAGAATCACTCAATCTCCGCCTCGTCGCCCTGGCTTTTCTGTTTCCCTTTTTCACTGCATCATCACCAATCCCACTACACTCATCACACCAACCGTCTCTCGTCGCTTCTCAGCTCTGCTCCACCTCGCTCGTCAATAGAAAAAGGCGCGCATTGCATCTTCTCAGGCCAATCTCGTATTGACGAAGCCATTGGCTTACTCCCGCCATCTTTCCCCACCCCTGCCGCCCAGAAGCGGCCATTCGCTTGAGCCACCGCTGCGAGCCCTGCGCCGTATGTCCGACAGGGATCTCTTATCTCTATCCCTTTGGCATGCTTCCCGAACCCTTGTTGCGGGCTTCGCGTTCACCTTACCTGAGCTGTGGGACACTCGCTCTCGAGGGGCCGCAAAAATAGATCAATAATTACATCGCGTCTCCTCCATCTCACTTGTAAAGGAGCTGATCAATATCTACTCGTTTGCTTCCTATGCTCGTATGCCCGAACCTTGACACCCTTCTTCTTTCGGCCCAGGTATCCTTTGGTATCGTGTCACCCAGTCCTTCAGCCGCAGCACTCCATGTAGCTAGCCATACATTTTTTTTCGTGATTCAAGGGTGCGCCTGTAGCCCTGTTGATTTACTTAGCTATTCGCATCTTCCGCCCGCCCCGCCCTGATCGACATTCACTTCCATTCCCCATTTTGTGGGGTTCCGCACACCGCCCACCAGGTTCAACACGGTAACATCCCGTTCGCTCTCCATCGCAGCGTCGTACTCAGTGCATGATTTGAGCCATGTCTGCCCGAGGAGCTAGGAGTCGGAAGGCGGTCGAGAAGAATATTGAAAAGCAGGAGAAGAAAGCTGCCGTGAAGCAGAAGGCGCCTGTGCAAACGATCCGGAAACCCAACGATGCCTTCGGAGCCAATCCCCCTCTGCGAGATCCTGGATATCCCACGAGGCAGTTCACCATTTCAAGTGATGTAAGCCGCACAACGTCGACGTCACGGACCAGCTCAACGAGCGGCAGCAATGCAAGGCCATTGTTCCACTCGGTGAACTCACATGATACCGAACAGAAGCGGGCCGGCCGGCCCAGGACATCCACGAGTGCCTCCAATTCTGTGTCGGATGCAGGGTCGTCGTCCAAGGGCAATGAAAAGAACAAGTATGCTGCCAAGGGCAACAAGGAAACCAAAGCGCCTCGAGGAAGAGGCGGCGGTGTGCCTGTCAAGAAGCCGGTAGAATCACACGCGCCCCCGCTACTTCGAGCCGAAACCTCCCTCGCGTATCCTCCTACAAACTCAAAAACGTGGATGAACTTTCGCATATGGGATGGTTCGATCCAAGGCGTGAAACCGTATGGTGGTTTTGACTTTGTACGTGCATGCCGCGTCTGGACAAGTACTAGCTAACTGGGAACAGGATGAACATATGCAGACTGGGACGGTACTCATTTACTTCAAAGAAGAGCAAGTTAACGAAGACCGTCCGGTTCCGCAATTACGGGCCGAGTTTGAAGTGCTGGAAAATTGCGGCTCTACATGGATCAACAATGCCCTGCTGTACGGCCGCCTCGAGGATGCTGACATTGAGGATGAAGAATGGATGTACGAAGCCAGGCGACAGTCGTCGTTATCCCCACAGTCGGTATCCCCCAACTTCCCCCGTCCTCCGGGCGGGCGTATGCTTGGTCCGACCTCGCCTGGGGGGCTGTCCTCGCCGCCGTCCCTACATATCGATCAGCAATATTGGGGCGTCCCTGGAGTTGGATCTACTTCCCGAGCAGATTACTACCCCAACACAGATCCTTCAAACGGGCATTCTCCACTTTCTTACCAGCGGACAAGCCAACAGCAACCGACCCATGAGCTGTGGTTCACAGCCCCGGAGAACTTGAAAACGCCACAGGCACAGCGCCTGCATTTTGTTGCTGTGCGAAACTTCCTCGCAATGTTGCATGGCAAGCCTCTCGCGGGAGCGGACATGTTCGAAATGCTCACCACGCTCCACGCCGAAATCCAGGTCATGTACGATCTGGACCACGACAATCGCACGCGCACGTCGTCTAGCGAACGAAGTGTACAGATGATCATCAACTATTTAATCAAGTACAAGCTCGATGACGTACGACAGAGCATCAAGCAGGCATTATGTTTACTGGCCTGGTCGGAACAAGACAATGTCAGGTGGAAGCAAGGATATCTGGAGTGCTTTGTTCACTTGACAGGTGTTTTGAATCCCGAGCTCGAGGAGGTTCCCGAATTCAAGCGGCTTTCTCTGGTTACGAGGAGGAATCTGGGAATCGCAGCCAAGCAGCTGCAGCTTCGCATGATGGATGCAGAAGAGAAGCTCGGCCCGTTCGAATTCGACGACGTCTGGTTTGACCCTACCAAGTCGGGCAACCACCCGGTTTTCCAGAGCTATCAAGCCTTCAAGCAATTCCTAGTCAACTACTACACTGGGATTTACGGCAATTGGCCGCCGATGCAGGGAAAGAGCTGGCTGAATAGAAAGATCACCCTAGATCTGCAGCACGACTTTGGCGCGCTGTATGACTATCTCGTCAACCGCGATGTGGTCTGGGATTCTCGGGAGGAGAGACCTGGCAAGAAGTGGCAGATGGTCAACCCACACTCCGAGGATTTCAGGGCCGACCGACCAGACTTATCCGTCACTGACATGCTCGTGACGTACGATAACAAGCACGGATACCTTCACGTTCCGCATCCGTATGCTCTTCTTCCTCGCGACATCCCGCAGGGTAAAGCAGCGCCGGTGAAGAAGAGCCTGTTCGGGCTGAAAAAGTCTAAGCCAGAAACGACCAAGGACGCGAAAGCGCATTTGCAGTTGTCTATCATCTACATCGACGCCACGAACATTGAGAAGCTCGATGACTCTTTCAAAGGTTTGTTCACATCTTCTTATCATGGCCAGCCATTAACACCCTCCAGGGAGTCCCCTCATCGACGCTTACGAAAACTTCGAGGTCAACACACCTCTCAGACCAAACACCACTCCCCGCGAAGCCCGTCTCGGTCGCTGGCTTCTTCTCTACCCCATCCTCCAGTACCTTTCTACCATCTCCGTCGATTCGCCCGCGCTCAAGCACACCGACGGAGTGCGGTACTTCCTCAATGCGGATCTCAAACGGCTGCCGGAGTGGGTTGCGAACGGCCAGTCGATCGTGGAGTCATCTGAGGATATGCAGCGGCGGAGCTGGTGCTGGAACCGCAGCTGGAGCGGTGAAAGGTCGCACATCAAACCGGGCGCGCCGGTGGAATTGGACGGCGAGGGAGTCGAAAGGCCTCAGCAATTCGACAATACCGAGGCGATGAACATGAACATGCCCATGCACCAGCAAATGCAGATGCAAATGCAGGGAAGCCCGATGTATGGGGCGAGTCCCATGGAAGGACCGATGGATCCAAGCGCGAGGAGAAACAGCGGGACACAGATGCAGATGCTGAATCCCACCCCCTCTATCCCTCCCCCTCCGTCTCCACACCCACCGTCGTCGCCTCTCCCACCTCCTCCATCGGCCGCTCAACAACAGCTGCAGCAGCAGCAACGAGACCAGCGAGACCAGCAACAGCAACAGCAACAACAACTCCCACAATACTCATCCTCCTCCGACCCCAACGTCGCCCTGCAAAACGACATTCGCCGCATCAACGAGAAAATCGACTCCATCGGACTCTCCCACCAACAACAGCAGCAACAGCAGCCTCAACGTCGACCTACGCGCGACCCCGAGCTCGACAAACTCCGAGGCCACCACGACGACTACGATTATTCACCCTCACACACACCACAGCCACAACAGCAGCACGGCAACAACACTACCTCAGGAGGACGCGTAGATACCTCGTATCGCCTGACCGCCAGCGACTACGCCTCCCCCGTCGACAACGAAGAAGACTACGCCATCCAGCGCGAGCTCGAGCGCGAGCTGCAGAGCGAGCGGGAACAGCAGGGTGGATACTCGAGCCCGCCGCCACCATTCACGAGCAACCCCGCGAGTCCTTCCTCACACCGAGAGCAGCATATGAGGGAGAGCGGCGCTAACAGTGGAGGAAGCGGAGACTCAACGCCGCAGCTCCCATCACGAAGTCCGCTCCGCCCGCCGAGCGGGAGCTACATGAGCGCGCGAGGAGGCTACGAGCGCTACGACAGCCCAACCTCCAATCCCCCTTCGACCTCCCAACACCAACAACCACAACACGAATACGCAGGCGTCGTCGGCGGTGGGCCGTACCGCCAACAACAACACCGAGACCGCGAACGCGATCTCGACAGAAGCATCTACCCCGGCTCGACGGGTTCAACGTCAGCAGGAGGAGGAGGACCACACTTCCCGCAGCGCGTACAGTCGCGGAACTTGCCTATGGGTATGGGTGGTGGTGTGTCGGGGATCCATCCGAGGTTGCAGCATCACGCGCAGCGAGGGCCTGGGGGGTCGGGACCCGGTGCGACGGGCGCGCTGCCGCCGGGTGCTGGGCCGGGAGGCAGGATGGGGTATAGTGCTGGGGTTAAGGGGGCGGGTGGGGTGTGGAGGAGTTGAGGGAGGGAGGTGGGGGGTTTGCGTGGTGGAGATGGGGTGGGAGATGGTGGGAGGAATGGGATACCCTTTCTTTTTTTTTTTTTTTGTTCTGAACTCTTCGTTTGAGATGGCAATGTAGGGTTAGGGTTCTCTTTTTCTTTTGTTTATAATTTTCAAATATTCAGGGTTTTTTTAGGCCAGCATTCTTTTCTGTTTATTAGCCATCATCGTTTTTATGGATCTCTCTCTCTCTCTTCCCCCCTTCTCGTCTTCTCCTCTTTATGGTTTTCTAACTTCTATTCATTCCACACATTTACCTATTTTCTTCTTCTTCTTCTTCTTCTTCTTCTTCTTCTTCTTCTTCTTCTTCTTCTTCTTCTTCTTCTTCTTCTTCTTCT